>DWTO01005322.1:0-10837 GCA_018244755.1 Jemadia pseudognetus
TGATACAGACGTTAACGGTAGGAATTAGTTTAACCATTATTAAGTATTGATGCCAATAAAATCAATGTTTTGTAGAACAGTCATAACGCCAGTGTATTTGTTAAAGTACCTAACGTTCTTTCGTTCATCATGAAAGTTTTTATAATAGGTTTTTCTTTCAATACGTTTCTACATAGCTTGTAAGTTTAATAGAGCTAAGGATTTTTCTCGTTCAATAATAATCTCATGTTCTCTTTTGAAGTTTTTAGGAAGCTTTATTATCTAGTTTCGTCTCTATATAGCCGATATGTATGATAGAGACGATACGGGCCGAAGCTTTTAGAGTATTCTATTATCTGTATTACATTATCTTTATCTAAATGTACGGAATTAGAGATCCTAGATAATATATTATACAGCTTGTTGATTTTAGGTAGAGTTCCAGTGACAATTAAATATATGCAGATCTCCATGAACTGCGCCGATCATATATCAACAACTAATTTACGCGCTTATTTCATACATCTATAACATTACAATAACTAGAAGGCAGAACATCTTATTATTTAAATAATTGGATATGTAAACGAAACTAAAAACTGCAGTCTCTCGTAAAAATTGTACAACAGTAAATTAGCGATGAGGCAAGCTTTTTGTTATTACTTCGTGATACTAAATTATTCTAAATGCTATATATACGGTAACTCTAACATATGACTCTATAACGACATGTAAAGATCAAAACATCTGTAAATTACACGTTTAACTCGCACAAGTTAAATAGGTACCTCGCTATAATGACGTAGTAATGAGGTATTACTACTGGTAATTCGTGGGAGACGAGAGTCTGCAGGCCGAACGGTCAGCGCATCCCCCCAAATTGTCGAGTTAATTTCTGCGTGTTGTACCCGTGCGCGTGTGGTAGGTAAACCTAAAATTCCACTTTGGCTTCGCTTACGTACTGCTTGATTTGCGGTCACGGAGTTACCCGCTTATTGCGATAATTTTTGTTAGCACACATTGCCGTCCAATTCAATAAGCTATGGTTTCTTCACGGACAAAATAATCTTAAGAAATACGACAATTCAATAATTAACAGATGTCTGCAATTCAGCCACAGTTGTAAGTAGGTCAGATATTGTTAATTAAAAAACATATTTTTTATAAAACTAATTCTAAAAGGATAAAATAGTTAAGGGTGACGATGTCCCGATACAAAACTTGCAAACGATTAAAATATCAAATGTCTAATTAACAAACAAACATACAGATTATTACCCTCGCAATGTTTTTAAACCCATTTAGAAAAACCGTTTGAAATTTGAAAGAGAGGAGCTCGCCGAGGACGAATACCTCAGTTTGAAGTCACGGTCAAACAAATTAGTGACTGACCTCAGCGCGAGGTGTGATGTAGAACAAAAGTTAGAGCTATATACGAATATAGCTCTAACTTTTGTCCCACAAACCAAAAAAGTAAAATTAAGTTCTAATACACAAGTATTAAAATTTGATTTTACTTTTTTTTTAAACACCTCTATTTGCAACACGGTTCAGATGTTGAAATTTATTACACGATTTATTTTCATTTCAATTTAATCAAACTTAAACACACATATAAATGTACATAATTATCAATACGGTTAATGTTTAGTTTAATTAATTTAAAAAAGTATGTTTCCACGTATTTAAGATACACATAATCACGCGTCTTACCTATCACACGTACATGTATACCCACGGACAGTCACGTTGAGAGTCAATGCAAACTTCATAGCGATCGGTAAGAAACTGCTAGAAACTAGCGGTTGTGTACAAACGAATATTTGAACTTTTTATTATTACAGATTAAAAAAAGGTAGTTAATTGCGCTGCACGTGCATAATGCAGGTATCTATCGTGTTGCAAGCGATGCATAAAAAAGTGAGAATACTTGTGGTTAACTCGAGGAGAGCCATTAGTGGCTAATTGATTTTTGCTAATTATGTATTTTAACTCAGAGTTGTGTGTAACACAATGTGTAGATATGTAAAGATGCGGAATATATGTACGTTCAATGCAACACATGAATAAGAAGAAACTGTAAATGTATTAAATTCGCTTTCAAAACCCGCTAAAATACTGCTGACAAGGTATTTTCAAAGACTCTAATGTTAATTATTACGACGTAAGAAAACGTATTATTACGCCTGTTATCCCGAAGAGGTAGGCAGAGGAGTGTTGTACACTCCCACGTTTCACCAGTTACGTTTACGTTCCACTATGGAATAGGTGGTGAGGTCCAAACTTTGAGTCACAACTAGAAAGTCTAAATTAGAAAAATCCAGTAGTGAACAATTATTATTTTATTTTTTATGCACTATTAATATATAATCTAGCATTTCTAAACATTTTTTTGACATCAAGTTCACAAAATCCATGCTTAATATCTCATTAGGTAGGTATTCAGTTTCAGGCACTATTATAATACATACATCAAAGTACGTAACCATAACTGGTAAATCGTGGAAGTGCATTACACCTTTGCCTATCCCTTCGGAGATTACAGGCGAGGTACGTTACGATACGTTTTTTTACCACTTCTGTTTCCGATTAGACATTTCATATTTCAGTACGATTCACTCCAAGATGTAGCTGATATTCTATACAGTTAGTTCGCGCCCGGCGGTGTTATTAGTGCTAGATGGATTGTTAGCAAACGAAGCGTAGATGTAGGTGTATAATTACGAAATCGCGCGGCGTCCTCGGGCGGAACGTTGTTGATTGTTGACACCTGCGAGCGGGCGCTCGTGCGTCCGTATAAGGTTACTGTTTAGGAAGCCTCACCGTGGAAACCTTACGTTTCCTTCCTCGCCCATCTCGATTACGAGGGTTACGCGTATTGAAAACTTATATACATTGTTCGAGTACTTACGCGATGGTGGACACGTAACATTTACCATCTTCTTCCCTATTCTTCTGTGTATCATATAAATTTATTTGCGTTTTATGATCTGACTCGTTTAGTGATACCTCCATTAAATTTTATTTGTATTACTCGTTACTGGGAACTTGGCTGAATTACAAAGTTTTGCAACTTAATTTTTACCTACTATTTTCTAGTGCTTGGCTCCCATAATAAAAGCTGTCGAAAATATTATCTAAGGTTGCCGTTTGTAGCCTAGATTCATCAGCATAATCGGTAACATCAACCCATTTACCGTCCCACTGTTGGACACGGGTCTCTTCTCACAACGAGAAGGGTTAAGGTAATAATCTCACGTTACCGCGTCATCAAATTAGGCCACAAGCGAGCGCTGAGAGCACTGTCTTGTACGAGGTCCCTGACCGCCTCGCGAATTGATTTAGTGCTGATCGGACACAGGTCGATGCGTCAAATTACTTAACTGCGGGTCATTTGTTCCGGATTGTAGGAGTTTGAAAAATGCATCAATTATAATCAATGATATTCTGACAACCTCATTGGGACATAAAGAAATTATAGGTGAGTTCTGTTGAGGGTAAAGATGTTTCGCATTCCGCGCCATCACTATATAATACATACACATATACAGTTGCAATAATATTGTTATTTACTACGCTACCTGTCGTTGTCACCAGCCGAGAAGTAATCTGGAACGCTATTCAACCGTTCTGGCAAAAACACATCTTTAGATGATACATATTTCTAGAAGCAATCGAACTGTATAACAATACGGTGTGATAACGGTCGACGAGTGACCGTTCTATATTTGTAATTACGGACCATCTGTCCACAGTGCAAAAACAACAGTAGGACAGAACGGGATGTGGCCAATAATTGTATAGCTGTTTTCATCTGTCGTTTAAACAATAACAGTGTCTGCGGCAGCATAACGCCTTGATGTACTGCATACGGCGTGTTTTATTCGTCTGTCGACCTATTGTACGCTACGTGACGAGCGACGTGAGGCGAATGTATTCCGAATAATTAATTTGAACATTGACGACATGGATTTTCCCAAAGGAGATCTTTCGACTAAGCTGAATACAGATACAAAGAGGAGGATAATATGTAATAAGGTAAGTGATACTTACTTTAGTATGTTTTGAGGAATTTAGTAAACAAAATGATAATATATAATAATAATGCTTTCTGCAAACCCCGTAAAGATCCTGGCGTGAATATTTGCATATATGTATGTGTAATAACTATAGGTAACAACGTTTTACGCCACCTACCCTACGCTCGCATTCAGTGTGTGGTGACCACCGCGGGCAACACACGAGACAAACACACGAACAACTGATTAGATAATAAAATACGGCATTCAGATGAGTTTGCGTGATCAGCAATCGAATCTGGAATGTACATAAAAACGATAAATTAACCATTAAACAAATCGGCCGTTCAAATCAGTGAAGCAAAAAAACGTAACATCATGCCTGTAATCCCCGAAAAGATAGGCAGAGGAGTGTAAAACTATGTATTATATATTTCATTATAATCCAAAGCCAAATTGGGTGTATCCATAATTGAATGATCAAGTATGAACACACTCAATTTGCTCTAGACGTATTCTATTTAAAGAAACTCATGTTTCCTGTAAAGTGAAACTCTTTCACACAGAGCGTTGCCACGACAGTTTCCACCCAGTATGGACACGAACTGAGAACAAGCCGTGCCCCCGGGGCGGCTCCGTCTAGACCTTGGATTTACCTTTTCACTACGTAATTAATTAGCAAACTGATTTTGTACCAAAGAAGAAATAAGTAAAAAAAGCTGTCTGCGCGCCTCAGAATTGTGCATTAAAATGTTTTAATTTTCATTGCGCTGTTTTTAATCTACAATCAATCCCCAAGAATATAATCAGACAATTTGAGTGGTAGCGGTAGGTAGGTACTGTAGAGAGACAATAACGGAGAACTAAAATTGGTAAAACGATTTTTTTATTACAATAAATCAAAAGATAATAATATACGCAATGCAATCGTTATAAAGATTGTATAACGAGCAAATAAACTATTTTTTAATATTAAACAACTACTATTAAGTACGGTTAAATCATCGGCCACATAATTAAAATCGATATTGGTATGAATTGCATAATCTATATTAGCGAGGCAATCGATGTTAATGAGTATGCTATCTCTAAAGCGGTCTTTTTTTTTGGTAAATAGAAAACGATTTCATTTCTTGTATCAACTTTGATATTCTCTGTCATGGACTTACGCAATTAAAACAAATACTGTCACACCGTCAATTAGATCCACCATAAGGCCATTACAGTAAAAGCATAGCTAAAAAATTAATTTATCGATTATGGAATTTGCATGGTATCAACGCATTTGAACAACGACTAAGCGAAATGTCAGTTATTTCTTTAATTTCGCAACATTCCTGCCACAGCGCAATAATAAACAAGGCTTTGCAAATACAAGACATAATAAATAGCATTGAAACAATTAGGCGGTTACATTTTTGTTTTCTTACCTACCATTTGATTATCCATATGTGGTCTGTTATAAAAAGTAAATAAATCAAAAACCTAGGTATTCTTGTAAATTATTCAGAAATCTTCATTCAGATATTTTGGAAATGATTAAGAAACAGAATCCAGAGGGAAAATCAGAAAACACGGGAACCGGATTGAAAATCATTATCTTAAACGGCTATTGAAATAAGAAATAATTATCAAATTTTTGAAAATTGCTGACAACAAAAGAATCAAGGAAAGTTACATCTAAATACCTTAGATTTCGTTCAGAAAATTTTTTGGAACTACATGAAGTTATATTACCCTATATATGCTGATATCTCCGCCCTTAGTGGTAACGGAGTCCCTGTAACCAGCTTCGAACGAGACAGATCTGATACAAAGCACTACTAACTGCAATCGTATTAAGAATTACTAACCGGATTGAGGACAATAACAAATCCTAATCCCGGGATTCTGTCATCAATTTGACACCAACAATCCCTATTCCAGCGTTAATGTCACAGATTCAACACTGAATAATGATCTTATTCACAATTTACGTCTTCTTAGATCAGGTTACAAAGATCGCAACTTTAATTGCCAATTACCATGTGATTATGTGCTATTGAAACCTGGCGGCTAAACTAGTTGGCGCTGAGCAGCAGACACGGGTGCAGTTTAAGGTATTGAGGAACAAGAGAAAGCCGGGGTCGATGGACTCGCGATGCTTCCACTTGCCCTTTCATGAAACAGTCACCGTACATAATTAAAGCCATGAGAATCTAGTTTACGTTTAAGGCCATGTAGTGTCTAGACTACCATCATTATCAACGAGGACTGCATTTTGCAGAAGCTATAGGTGGAGAAGTGATTCTTAACGTTACATATCTCTGCTACTTTACTTCGAATATGCGACTCGACATCCGTCGACCGCGATCGTAATACACGTATTGTATGTGAAAATGAGAAAGGGCATGCTCCGATGATGAGGACATGTAGGAAAATTGGTCAAGGAAGATCAAGACTTGCCTAGCTTCACCAAATAAGTCAGATACCAGCTGAAAAGGGGGAATAGGGAGGGGTGGAGTGATATGAAGAGAGTGATGATTGTAGAAGAAACAAGTCAGGTTGCTAAGGATAGACACATTTGGCATTCAAAGCTCTCTGCCTATTCCGTAAGAGATCTGGGATGATAATATAGTAATAATAATATCTTTACTATGCGTGCTTTCATTGTAAAAATCTGAAGTCCGGAACTGAAGAAAGCATTGGGTCAACGAACCGAGCGGCGCGCCGGCTCGCCCTTTCATGAATCACATCGTATCGATTCGCTTGCATCTGTTGCTTAACGATTTTAGTACCCAACTGTTATTTACGTCATCGTAACTGAAGACGTAAGGAGGTCGACAACTTTGTCCAGAAAAATCACATTTTATTTCATTGTTCTCGTAACACTTACGAAGTTTACGTAAAAGCCACATCAGTGGGATACAGAGGGCTAGTGGGTTTGGATGCAAAACACCCAGGTTTGGGAGGAACGGTGTCGGTTGGAGGAGATCTTTGTCCATTAGTGAACTTTTAAAGGCTGTTGGATATATGGAATTTTATGTTGCTGAACGGTTTTTTAACAAAAAATGGTTGCTTGAGAGAGAAGTCCATCTAATGCATATTTCTGAAAAAAATTTCAACGTTTGTTATTAAAAATTGAAAATATAATTGCGAGTTTTATATGCCTAGTGCATACTTGCCAAAATTGTTCGTACTTTTTTCCTATTGTGCAACAGTCTGTTTCGTGTATCGGTTTACAATTTCTCTGCAATAACATCTCACAAAAAACAGTTATATTAACAGTTATTAGAATTAATTGTATCGCTTAGAATCGTCAATGAAACGCACGAAATGGAAAGCGAAAAGCTGTCCGTGGCGTAAAAGTAGTTTGTCGGGATCTTGATATTTATGGGAGAACAGATAGATCTTGATACGACCGCCTGGTCGGCTTCGCGCGCACACCAGCGCGCAATGTGGGAAGACTGCATACTAATAATAATAATACGCAGATTGACCACATAGGTCAATTATTAATTGATGGGAGGTCAGAAGTCTTCGAAACCGGTGTATGCGTATAATAAGTTATAGGTGTGGAGAAGCGCGTCAGGTATTTAGTGATAGAGATATGTGACATTGAGCACCCTCTGTATAGCCCATCTATGTTAGAAAATCTAATATTTGAACCCAGGACCTCGGTCATGCTTGCAACCACTCGACCAACGAGGCAGTCAGTGTCGTAAATATTGTACATAATAAAATACACAATAACAATTTTAGTGTTCTGAGGTACAGGTGAGACACAAATACCAACTGAATTTTCATGTCACAGAAGTTGATAGAACAGTCAAGGGATGAAACATTAAAGGAAGTACTACTTCTTAATGTTAACACATCCTAAGTACTCCTAAAAAAACATTTATTAACACCCTTCCATTTTAACATTGATGCAATCGCGTTTATATCCGGATATACCTACCGGATACATCAGCCGGATATAACCAGGACGAAGTTATGATGCATGCTGATCTGTCTGGTTATCCGTTTGACTGTTAACAGCACTCAAGTCAAGTGGCGCGGCTATTTCTGGCGCTCTCGCGAGCCCGTGTACCTGCACTTACATAACCGGTGAAAGTGTTATTAGATTTTAGTCATATTTGTGTAAGCACCGTTCATTGTGGAGTGAGTGATAGTTAGCGCGTGTTTGGAAAAATTTTAAAAATTTCTCTAGCACATTTCAACTTTTACGCTTCCTTCGATCGATGTGTGCTTATTACGAATGCACGTAGAAGAGCCTTTGATATTCTCTTTCTAAACATATCATTAAACCATCAAAACCATATCTATAAAACCTATATGAAATTTACTTAGTTATTTGTATCGTATTCGTTATGTTCGGCAACACATTTTTCAAATGAGTTAATTTATCAGAAAAATTTGTACTAAGGAAAACGTGTTTCCTTCTCATTTACGGGCATAAATCGAGTGCACATCAACTTCATCATCATCACCATAAAACCGTTCATTATACCACTGTTACACACAGATTTTCTTTTAGGAGAGGAAGAATCGAAGCATAGTCTGCCCTTCTGACTAGTGGGAATTGACAGCCTTCGCGCACCTTATGGTAAACATTGTAGGAAACTTTCCAACTATGTTACCACAGGATGTTTTCCGTCAGTACCATAGCAAACATAACATAATATCATGCCAGTTCCTAAAAGGACAAGCAGAGGTGTGTTATACTCATACGATCCACCAGTAAAACTATATGTCCCAAGAAATAGGAGGCAAGCCCGTCGCCACCGTTATAACTAGGAATGTTAAAAGTTAATAAAGGAACATAATATTGTAAAGACAGAAGAAAGTTTTACCATGCGAACCCACACACGACTGGAATGCAAGCCCACTCACTACACTATCACCGCAGTCGTGATGTTATCGCACTGTATCAAAATTCTTAACACATCAAGTTCGTCTATCTTTACACTCCGTATCGTTGTATTATGTCACTTCGACCACAGGTTCTCAAACTTTTTGCACGAACTCATTCAACGTGTGACTGTGTATATTATTTTGGTAATTATTATCATGAGCAGATTGCTATTATTACCTGATTGGTTTTATATAAAACACAGAACAAAAATTGTACATGAAAATATAATAAAAACCAAAACAATACGAATATCACGACGACCTTTCGGACAAGTTAAGGTGTTTTCCGGGACCACTGCTGATCCGATGACCACAAGTAGGGAAAGCCAGTGCTTTAGACGCTAGCTTGAACCAAAAAGTTCTCCACCAACAAACATCTAATGCATACATGGTGTACAATTAATTAATAGGCTATAAATGAATAAGAAAGAAAGAAATGGTTTATTTTATTTTTTAGTTATTATTATTATTAGTTTACATAATAAAACAAAATTATGCTTAGTATTACATAATTAGAGCGACCGTTGGATCAACTTTCGTTATTAATGTATGCTGTGGAGTAATTAATAATTAAACGTCATAAACGGAAGATGTATAGACGCGGTATACTTATGCAACAGACAGTACGGCATGTAAACCAGTATAATATATCAGATTAATGTTTGTGACAGTATAAATAAATTTCACAGATAGCTTAAATATTGAGGCCATAGATTGTAATTCTGAATATTAAGTAAATATTAGGTGATTAAAGATGATGTAATAATGTAATTTAAGTTTATATTCGCATCCTTGTGGTAATCCTTGATAGAATACAAATATAACCTAAGTATATGGGCCTCTAGATAAGACAGGTAGAGTTGAATGCCATTTGAAGATTTTCACAATGATTTATTGTCAACCTCTATGGCTTCTTTTATAATTATCAACTTATTAGTCTGACTCCAAGGTGTGGATGGTTCTCCGCTGATCTCATCCAGACACTGAAAACTACCTGATCTGTTAAGGTCATTGGTTCAACAGTCTAATTACATGTTGCACATTAACTAATAAAATATTTACCACAAATGCTTACCATGCCCGCTTGCAATGTTAATGTGTTTAGGATCGATTTCAGATCTGGCAGATATTAGAATGTTTTGTATATGTAATCGTGTCCATAATAGAAATAAGCGTTATTAATATGTTTTTGATCTCTCCTTAAAAATGCGTGAAATGCACGCTACAATTAGGCTGTTACTTTACAATGACAATTCTGAGAGAAAAAAGTTATAGCGCGTCGTAAAAATTCGGAATATCATCGACTCATACACATTTTGGACAGCTGTCTAACGACTCGAAGGGAAAGGAGCCCATAGAATGATGTTCATTCTTCCGTAATAACAGGCTTTGTCCTCGAGTCGACCGCTAATTACATCCAACAGTAAAAGTGCGCTCTCTCTAAAATGGCACAAAATACTCTTTAGATTTTAAACATGAAAAAAATATAGATAGCTAGTGAAAAGAAACAGCCAGGCGGGGCACGGGTGTCGCTATTTGTGTACGCGACAAGGTAACGGATTTACATAACATTGATTCAGTTAAAACGTTCGTCGCGAATGCAACGGAAAAACCGATTGACGATTTCGAGACAGGTGTGTTCGTTCGAGTCCGGCTTTAGGGTGATTTCTACGAGAATGCCTACAGTACTATATCACATGTCGTTATCGTTGACATTTACGCTTGGAATCGCTTTATAAAACACGCTACCAGGGTTGTTACCAAGTTAAATTGAAACCATGAGTTTAACTGCACATGCAAATTGTTTACAGTTAAATAACGTAACATCACGCCTGTTATCCCCGAAGAGGTAGGCAGAGGAGTGTAGAACACTCCTACGTTTTACCAGTTACTTTTACGTCCCACTATGGAATAGGTGGTGAGCCTATTGCCATGCACCGGGC
>DWTO01005323.1:0-10837 GCA_018244755.1 Jemadia pseudognetus
TTCGACCCGGGAATCGAACCCGGGACCTCCCGATCGTCAGTCGCACTTGCAACCAACACGACCAACGAGGCAGTCGAGGCAGTAAGATGTTAGTAGGAGACAAAATACCCACACATAATAAACCATATTTAAATGGAATATTTACCTTAATATTGACAGGTTTTTCATCGTTTTGGAATGTTCTTAACATAATTATTAATGTCCATAAACTGCGTACTAAATGTTATCTTAGTACATCAGCTGTGGGCTGATGTAGACGCATTCTATGGCGAAAACAATTGCCATCAAGTATGCCGTCCTACAGATCTCACTTAACATTACAAATCAAACTCAACATTCCATAGAATCTAGCACGCATGGGGGCAGAACCAGAACCAGAATTGTGCGCGTCTAGAATCATATAACAGTCGTATATATGTATGTTTATATAAAGTATATAAAACGTGATGGAGCAGGATGGTGAAAAATGTCGTCTTTAACATATTTTTAGTGCTTAATTTTGTTTAAATTTAATACTGGTTCTAGTCACGTGCAGTTTTCGGAATAGTCAGATTATTTTCAGACCTATGCGGTCTAAGGTTTATGATGATAAGGTCGTTTATGATGAGCCCCCCGCGGTGGTGCATAAATTAATCATGTATAAAATACTCATGGAATATTTAATATTAAAATAGTTAAATGGAAGTCAATTTTCTCAAATATGATAAAACGACGTACAGATTTGTCTCGAGATGTGTCTTCGGGATATTTAGTACAATTTCTAAACTATCCGCAACCGCAAATTTAATTATGCATGTTTATACCCACGAAACGTTGTCACATTTTTTCATTTTCGTCGTATATCACCTACTGCACATCCATTTGAACAACATTTCAGCTATTCGTAATGTAGCCAAAAGCAATCTTCAATTATTCTTACCTTATAAGTCATCTGTTTTTAAAATGTTAGTCTAATCCAAGTACTATTTTCATTGGGTTTCAAATGTATACGTATAATTAAAACTAATTAAACTAATCAAAACGGAAAGACTACCGCGACGTCTATCAAATGTAAGCGGGAAATTACATGATTTTTTCTCAAGAATCCTTTATCTCATTACTTTTTTTTTACGCTGTTGAATTCTCGGCCAGATAATTATAGTTTTCCTCTCAACAATTATTCACTACACTTTATCTGTAATTATGCGATCAAAATCTAGAAAAATAAAGTTAACTAGACTAGTATGTCGGTCCGTGCATCTGCGTCTGCGGTCGTGTGTTCGTCCTATCTCGTACCATCTAAGTCGGGTAGGTTCTTGTATAAAATCAATAGTTTCGTTTCCATGGTAATGGTTACCCTACATACGTTTAGCAACACGCAAAATTATCTAGAGGGTTATTTTTAAACGACGGTTATTTTTACTTTAATTAATACTTCAATCAAATGTACATTCTTAATTAATTCGCTGTTGATCGGAATTCGATTACATAAATGGAAAATATTGCAAGATTTAACAATGATCTTCCCTTAACCCTATTTTCATATTTCTCTATAATTTCATATATCATTTTAGTAAATTTTTTCAATTACTCAAGTGTATTAAACATGTTATTTTGTTTATCATGCTATTTATGGCCTTGTCTCTCCTCACTCTGAATGGAGACCCGACCAACAGCGTCACACGAAAAATGTTAATGATGTTGATGATGATGATGTTGTTGTTGGCTGATGATGATGATGCGATCACAACATTGAATACTTTGTTACTTTTCTCATTAAAATAATAAATAGATCCCAACAGTTTTAACACATCCAGATGTTTATGGAATTATCGTTATTGTAGAATGTTAGCGTTATCTTCATACATTTGAACGCTTCTTCGAATCGACAGCTGATCTTAATAGTTGGCCCTGAGAGGGGTCGTAGGGTCATCAGCCATCCTGTTCAAAGGGTTAGACGCAATGTCCAGGGTGCGCCGGGCTGTTCCGCTCGAGGAGGATCCTTTCATGCACCCCATCTGAACGCTAACACATTGAAATTGTCCTTTTGAAAGATATTTTACCGGATTTCAGTTACAACCAACTCACTCACCAATAACTATTATTACGACGCTTAAATAACCACTTGCCGCTCCCAACAGCTACTGTGAACAAATTACAGTTTCTACCTCTGACTAATTGTAGAGAGATGTGTACGAAATTGTTGAAATTATATACCGAAGGCAGTACTAAATGTGTACAAATGTGAATGGGAATTACGCGAAAAAATGTCGATGTCGATTGAAATGTGAAATTTAATAGCCTTTGATTTACGTAACATCACGTCTGTTGTCCCCGACGGGGTAGGTAGAAGAGTGTACAACACTCCCACGTATCACCAGTTACGTTATGGTCCAGAAAGATCTTTGATTTAAATATACAAGTAATAAGAAACGCAATACATATGTCTATACGTAAACAAACTAAATTTGGTCGAACTTAACTATAATAATTGTGACCGATTCGTTATTTTATGTTTCTTTGGCATCATTGAAGTTACGAACTACAGTAGTAAAATACATAAGATGTCTATTGAAATAACATTTTAAAATAAACCTTAACATTGGCATTATAACAACATACATATTGTACATTTTCATGAAAGTTTGTCTCAAATAACTTTGCTATAGCCAACTCAGGTAATACATTGGGTAAGAACGCAAATATTGCAAATGTTGTTACAGATTGCATCTCAGTTGGTTAAAATATATAAGCCTGTAAGTCTTTAATACAAAAGTACGTATATATACTCTAGAACGTTCGATCTAAATTGTTACCTTTATGACTGCACCGGTTAATTGGTGCCGCGAAGGAAACAGTTCTAAACTGGTACAAAATTAAGAACCACACATAACGGCGTGGTAATTAAAATTTTATTCAAGCGAATCCGAAGCGAGTCCCAGTTTCCTGCGTGCCCGAGATGCCTCCAGACATGTGCACACCGCATTACATGGATCTCAATGTGACTTTTATTAGTACTGAAATAATCTACATAAATTATAGAGAGGTCGGATGTAGTTTTATGTTCTTGGAAGTGTTTTAGTCCGGTTGCTTTCAGTGTATTACGAGTGTATTCGATGTATTTTTGTGATGATTTCAAAATTGTATTTTTAAATAACAAAGTGATGTGCTTCTGTTAAAGTATATTAATATTCATAGATGGTATTTGCTTGGTGCCATCATTATATTATAATGTCTCCATTACAAAAGACTTGGATCCATCAGTCTGTCTGTCCGTTAGAGCGTACCATTACCATTCTTAGGAACTAATTCAATTTTCGTACAGTATTTATCAGTGAGTTCTGTCATTTAAGAGAAACATTTACTTATATATTTGATTTTGCTTTTATGTTTTACTGATATATTCAGTAATAGTATTCTATGGCGAGTTTTCACCTCTGTTTCCTTTTGAAATTAACTTGCAATGTAATAAATCAAATATACACGAATTGTTAAAATTTTCAATTCTAATGACGCAATATAAATTAGGTACTTTTATCTGTCACTTTCACTGTTTTCTATTATCTACTCTCATTCGCAAGAAGAAACTTCTTGATAGGATTTTCATTCGAACTAATAAAGAAATAAGTCTAAAACATAACATATATTTATGCTTGGAAAAGTCTTTATCGTTCCATTGCAGTGCAGTATGAGTAATCGCGTGTCAAAGACATTTCCGTGGAGCGTACCCTCCGATCGTAAAGCGTGGAATTCGAAATGATAAACATTCCAGCAGTTTTATTTTAACCTACAGTTCTCTTTGACCTGCTAGTGTGCGCCCGCTCGCCACACTCGCTTGTACACGATTGACGCCGAATGAGAGCGAGCCAGTACAAAGTTTGTTACCCGGAGTTACTACTTCATACAGTGTAATTAAGGAATGTTTTTAAATAGTTTTCCTGTGACACATCCTGTGTTGCTTATTTGCATAGATATTATTCATGGAAATGATAGAAATTGTTGAGTTTGACATTAATACAATGTTAGAGTTATGAAAATTGCTTTGTGTAGTTTCTCAAATTTGAAATGTGTTAAGATGTTAGGGTAGCGTTATATTTTGGGATTTTATGACTGTCTTATTTTTGAGAATAAATTTGAGATTAATCACCACTAATAATACTATGCGTAACATTCATTCTTATCTGTAAATATTCAACATAAAAAGATGAACAAACATAGAACACGAGTTTGAATCTATTCGTCTTATAAAGGAGTGCGTTGCGCGCGTGGCGGCTGTGTGTACGGCGCGTTAGAATAATGAAGACCATATCCGAGATACAATTTTGAGCATTTATTTTTATGGAATGTAAATGTATCTGGTGTTATTAGTGTAATGGCTGTAAAGTATACGGACGATAACAACGGAATTATTGTGAAATTTCTTATTGTAACCGCCTACCGCCTGTTTTTGTTGGTATTCGTAATAGATATGATTTTGTGCTCCAAATTGTAGCCGTTGTCAGAGGTCGAAGAAATTATGTTCGACTCGTTGTGAAATTGTGTTATGAAAAACTATGTACTTATCTGTCTTTGTTTGTTTCAATGTACAATGTAATATTAACTTTTTCGTTGACATTTAGTCTTCTACAATGTGCATATTAAAAATAATGTTAATATGTGCTTAGTAAAAAATCATGGATGCCAATATTTTTTTCTTTTATATATCAGTTTAATACTATTCCACCTTCTATTGTTACCTTATCATTTACAAATATCGACATAATTGTAATACGTTTAAAGTAGATATTTCTATATCATTGTTAGACCGAATATTTTATACGTTACCCGGTTCCCTAGTCCCATCCGTTACGAAAGAACATTGTGCTCTAAACAATTTAAATTTTTCTTACATCTAATCTCGGGTAACTCAGTAGCCGTTCTATGCCCATGTACAGCTTTTATGTCTCGGAGCTTTCTCGTCCGAGTGTCATTCCAAGATATAAATAACTCTTTGAGATTGGGAGAGGCGTACCATTAAAAATTAATGCTCACAATATCTCGTCTTTATTCATAGTTGAGCCGGTGTCTCTATGCCTTTGTACAGTATGTCGATCCTATTAAAGGTTTTATTTGATTTTATAATCTCAGCTTTAATATCAAGATCTTCAATAAACGGATTTAATCTTGTATTGTAAAAGTATGTTGTTTTTGTGTATACATGTAGTATTCATAAAATTATTGCTCACTGGTTAGTTAAATTTTACACTATATATTATGAAAAAGAGATGAAGAACACTAACTTGGAAATATGCTCAAGGATTATTAATAATGCAGTTTTAGCAGAATTCTGGTAATATTTCAGTCCTATATGAAGTTGGTTGACAAAATTAATGTTTGCCCTTAGTTTTATGACATTTCTATTTGATGACAGAATGTCTGTCTGCCGTTTTATCTGTAACACACAAGGAAAATTGATTATTAATTTTTCAACATTATCCATACACAATTAAATCTGTATGGCATTGTTCGTTAATTTATCAATACAATATCTGAGAAACTCGTGTCTCAGCGCAACCTGTCCTTGAAATATACGAAACTATAAATACAAAGCTTCTATAGTCCGTGTGACATTCCTTGTCAAAAATAACCTACCATCTTGCACGATATTGTTCCCATGTCTGCGATTGATACAGAGCGAAGAATTTGTAGAAGAACATTTTAGTAATAATTATGTTCATCATTATCATCAGTCCTTTCTATTAAGTGACTGTTAGTTGGATACAGTTCTTTCAGATGATAATGTTTAATTCTATATAAATATCCATCAGAGTTTTTTTTCTAAATACAAACTTAGACTGAATAATATAAAAAATATTAAGAAGACAGAAATGTTAAATAACGAAGAATCTGTATGTTTCTCCGTAATATTTCGATGATGGTCGAAACGCATAGTGGTACGTGGGGTGCATTCAGTGTTTTTACGCACAGTTTCTGTATGAGAGGGATGGTGCAGAGATGCGAGGATGTGAGGATACGAGGAGGGTGCTCCAGTTTTTAAATCCACACATTTTGCGTGCTAAATGTGACATGAAGTATAGGTATATTGGTCATTGTATGACAATTCGTTGATGTTATTCTTGACTCCACTAATGATTTTAAATATAAACTGTGCCTTAATACTTAACTTGAAAATATCAATATACATGAGAAAATTGAAGAATGTCAGGTGTAAACAAAAGTCAGTAGATCAATATACAGATAAAATAGGGCTTCAAGCGGTCTATTAAAAGAGTTTAAAATTTAATGTCAATAACCCTCATTAAACTTTAATTCAAGTATTTGTTATTGTTATTACCTAATAATACCAACGTTGCTTTCTTTGTCTTTAATAATGTACTTACAACGAACTGATCGCATAAGTCATTAGGGGTCATATTCTTGGAATTAAATTCAGGCGGTGATCCAATTGCAAGTTTGTATTATAATATTCTAAATATAATGCAAGTCAGTTTGCTAACCATCTGAATTCTGTATCTAATCTATTGGGTAGCTGAACGGATTAGTTTTATGCACTCTCAAACTCGGATCTTAATTTGTCCACAATGTATAGATACACGTGGAGCAAGTTAGCGCGCCAAATTGTAGTTTTTAAAGATGGCGTCGTTCTAAATAGTCGACCGCTTGTATATTCGGTGTGACATTAATAAATAATGTCTTACCGCGCCAGTGGACCGTCGTCTTTTTATATTAAAGTCGCTCCGTGTCGTGTCACTGTTGAGGAATGCGACTCTTTCGATCATAAACTGGACAGCTGGGCCCTTTGTTGAACTTTAACTTTCCACCAACACATTTACATATAATGCGAGCCGAAATAAAGGTTATACGCGCACGGCTCGTTCAACAAACGTTGTAAAAGGTAGACCCGATAAATTATTTGGTAATTTGTTTGAAGTGGTTCTTTGTCTGGGCGCATATGGTAGATACGATTTTTTTTATATGTCATAGTTATAATCGTGTCTGTCTACTAACGGCTGCACGGTGGTCAATGTAGCCCACGGACGCACTGTATGGTAAAAATATACCTGCCGTTTTACCTGTATCTAATATCTTGCCTCGTAAAGGATCTGGCGTGAAGATATGTAATATTTTCCTTTGAAATATATCGTATACTCTATTTCATCTAGCATTATTGTAATAAATGTACTTACATATATATCACATACTCTTATATCGTTTTAATATTTAAATCGCACCCGTCTACATTTTACATGTAGCGTAAATGAAAAAAATACATATGTATTAATGGTATGGCGTATACGCCATGGGTATGCATGGAGCGAAGGACGGGGCCAGCGGCCTCGACCCATGCGACCTCGGCGCGTGCGCGTTGTGCGAACGTTAAAATGGTTACTCTGCCGTCGAAATGCCGTGTATAACATTTAATGTACCCAAGCCGTTGAACTATTCTATAGAAAAGAATTCACTTCAATGCACTGTTCGTTTTCGTGTATGCTTTTATTGTATTATAACTGTCGTCAGCAGTTTTAACTGTGTATGCTTATAATTACCTAATGTTGTGAATGTAAAGGAATTTTTTTCACAATGTTTTTTTTTGTATGTGTGAGTGTGTGAGCGTGTGTGTGTGAGTGTGTGTGTGTGTATGTTTCGTTACATAAACAATATAATTAAATCGTAAACATTTCTTTAAAATAAATAGCCTGTTAGATCATAATTATCTTTACATATTATCATTATGACTGGTGGTTTAGATATATAAAATATTTTGCTCGCGAGTGACGGAGGTGTTTATATATGCAGCAGTGATTATATCATTTAGAACATCCGGTTTTCTCGTCGTATTTCCTGGTGTTTTATTGAAGAATTCGCTTAATAGTTATATTATAATTACTTGTTGCCTTAAACTTTATTTATAAAAAAATCTTTAATAGATTTTTTATATGATAATATCGCTATCTTTTTGTACGTCAAGCTATAGACCGGTAAAGAATGCTTAACAAAGTCTATAATATAATCCTTTTACAATTGATGTAGTCTACTTCGTCAAGATAGTTTTGGGGTCCACAATAATTCTGGTTTAAATCTTGTTAGAAATAAATCTTACATGTAAGATTTGCTAAGCAACTATCTACGACTGGCTCATATATAAATAATATTACCATTATTATATCCTTAAGCCAGGTATCTAAGATAGATATTTGGTCGATCTAGGTGATTCTTTATCTCCTACTAATTTAGGAATTAATAACCAATTCAATTAGGAGACCAATTTTTATAGTAAGACGCTGCATAATATAATCTTTATATTGGTAAATAAATGAAAACTCGTTTTAAATTCGTCGTAGTTTAATAGGTAGTTCTAAAAGTGGTGTAGCTCTGGCTGTCGACTGTAACCCGATATTGTTTTAGAAGTTGAACAATGCGCGCTCCCTCGAACGACCTTAAGTTGAGACCTTGGCGCGCGCCGCTGTTTAATTCCCTTAGGCTTTTGTGTACAGACTATAGTATTCCCCGTGCGCTCCTGGTACAAATACATAATTGATTCAGTTCACTATTGGAACTAACGTATATATAACATATATATTTTTGTATATGTATAATTTGAATAAGCCGTTGTTAAGATTATATTAGATTAGATATTACAGTTATTAAGATTCATTATATAGTTATTTAAGCTGTTATAATTATATAGAACAACGTTAGGAAATCACTAATTGTTATAGCAATTTTCAGAATCCTTCACATATAGATGTACTCAATAACGGTTTAACATAATCAGTCAGTTATAACTGAGGTAGAAAAATATACAAACGCGATTTGATTGGGACAAGCATAGCGTAAAAGCTGCTGGCATTTAACAAATGCGATAGAGTTCCAAAGCACTTAGCCCCTTCATATGGTAATCTAAGGTTATATAATACATACGCTGCGACCGTTTGATAGACACAAGCCACAAGCCATATTTATCAAATGGCTGTGTGGGCGAGGGTTAAGCTCGGCACATATTGTGTGGAAATGGGACTTTTAGTTAGTGCCATGTAATATGAGGTGGTTTGAATGTCAATAGAGTCTGTTACAGCATTTGAAGTGGTGAATTGGGGCGAATTGTGGGCGTATTTATTATGTTTTTTTTGAGAAAATGATTGTACTGAAATCATTGTCATCAATCTATCTGAAACTCATGTCTAAATTGCAATCCTTTAGTTGAGTCTAGGCGATGTGAAAATACTAAGTTGTGTTTGTTGAAATTCTAAATTGAAATGTTTTTGGAGTGACTGACTAAAACTGGCTGACTATGATAAATTCTATCAATGTCGCTTTATGTTACATAGATAAGATCTAATGGTTTTTTTCACCTCTTTTCGTTTCTTTTTTATCTTATTTTAATTTTCGTTAAGTTACTTAAAGTTTAATCATTTTAATTTTTTCATGTATTTGTAATTTTTTCTATACGCTTAATAGCGTAATAGAATTTTCAGTTTAGATAATCGTATCGTCGGCATTACACTTCCGCGTCGTAACAATATGTGTACACGCCTTAATTACGTTTAGCGTATCTAATTGTTAAAAATATAACAGTAATTCATTTAGTCACGGACAAACCTTAAACCTTTTACGCTTTACGTACGATTTATAACGAGATATACTTAACAGAGGTCAGTCACTGAGCGTTTAAATTAGCATGGAAATGTAATAATTTTGTTTTCGACCATTTCTCTAATAGCGCTTTTAGATATTCTAAAGCGGATTTCACACTGCTGGTTTTTTCAATAAATAATGGGTTTACGGGTGGTAGGCAGATATGTAAGGTATATTATATCTTGGCCACGATAATAAATTATAACTGTACTAAGTGTCGTCAATAATGGTGCATTAGTTTTTGCGTGATAGCGATATGGTCGCTATTTACTTATTCAGATTCAAATCCAAAAACTTATGGTTAATTTTGTTACCATTGTCAGCCCTTTATCGTTCCACTGGGGGAGTCGACTCTTCTACCAGAGTGAGGGCAGCTAGAGTGCGCGACGCTGGTTGCGTACGTCGTATCTTGTACGTGGTACGTAGCAACTGCTTTTATCAAAATATTTCAACATAAAATATATACAAGGGAGAGAAAAGTCCTTGAAACGCTTAAGTTGTCGATGTGAAGGCTATTTTCGAATAAAATATTGGTTGTTAAGTGATTAATTAATGTTATTATTCATAAGTATGAGAAACTTGTGGGCACTTATAATGTCATTTCCTTAGTAAGAAGCTTATTTTAAATATCGAATGTAAGAGTTTAGGAATTTAAGCCACTTTAAGCTATTGATTGTAAGAAACCGATTGTTTGAGTCGATGGGGTCTCTGGGGTTCGAGTACTCGTATGCACTTCTGACTCTAGTATACTTATGTGAGTTTTTTAGATGAAATTTAATCTGCTACGGTTTTATACAGTGTTTGTACCCATATATTACTTTTTCATCATTTTAATGCTATGTTAGTATTTACTCCATTCTACCTGACCATTTGAAATAAATAAAAAACCTTTAACTACATAGATACCCAAACACTGCAAGTGTGTATAGTATGTTTGATAGTTTTTCATGAATTGACCGATAATAATAATTATAAATGTTCAGTGTTGAATGATTGAAAAATATTGAAATTATGATATTGTGTTGTTATTGATATATTTAGGATTTTATCGGTTCCGGGTTCATGCAGTTTGTATAGAATAATTGTAATACAATAACGTAACATCACGTCTGTCATCCCCGAAGAGGTAGACAGAGGAGTGTAGAACACTCCCACGTTTCACCAGTTACATTTACGTCCCACTATAGAATAGGTGGTGAGTGTAATACGATAAAAGCTCGGA
>DWTO01005324.1:0-10836 GCA_018244755.1 Jemadia pseudognetus
CTGTGGACAGACAGACAAAATTAAAACTCCTTTCTTGTTGCCAACTATGCTATGTCGCCATATTAACACCAACTAATCATCTTATTAAAAAGTTTTATTAGCTGGATAAACAGATATTAACAATGTTATTCCTACAGTTCACTGCCCAAGTTCGGTTTCAATTGTTTATAAACGGCAACAAGCAATTATGTGTTCAATGGTGACCAAAAACAAGCTTCAATAAGACAACTGTTGTAGGTATGTGAATTTTTTTAAAGTGTGGACAGTGGTATAAAAAGCAGAATGACTGGTATTTACGTCTTCAACACACAAAAATAGAAAACATCGAAGACATGATAATGTTCAAAGCATACTACTGCAATGAACAGATTCACAAATATATTCAAATATATCGGGACATTATCTTTTGAAATGAGCAGTGTAGGGCTGTGCTGTGCTATTCTGGTCAAATTGAATTTGACAGATTTCACATACTTTAGGAAAAACTGGAGAAATTCAGAAGAAAACACTGTAATAAAAATCATTACCTTGAATTTTTCACCGACAGTGAAAATCTCATGGATCAGGTCCTCAATACATATGATATTGCTCTTGCCAAGCTTCTCCTCAATGATTGTGTTGGATGTGATCGGCACGCGCTGGCCCTTGACTTTCGCAAACCCACGCTTGTAGATCAACTGCAAATAATGTATGAAAAATGATACTAAAAAATTTAAAAATAAATAACTAGGATATGAGATTGTGAAAATCTTTTTTGTACTTATTTATTTAAATTATATTAATAAATCAATTCATTAGTATAGTATATTTATTAGTAACGACAGTATTATTTGTTTAATGTCTTTGTAAGCAAATATATAAATAAAAATTGCAATTTATCCTTTTAAAGTTACATTAATAAGAGAGGATTTTTGCCTTATAGAGTTGTCTTGCTAGTGATATTAAACAACCATGCTTACATGACTAAACCAGGATAACTACTATTATAACCACAGTTATCATTAAGTATCCCTTCATCAATCTACTCACTATATCTTACACACCACATCGTCCAGATCAAAAGATCCTTTAATGGATGATCATGTATGACTTTAATGTTTGTACAGGTGAAACAAGTCTGCCTAGACCATAGCAAGTGGAGATCCTTTATCTCTGCCTACGCCGATGGGAATCAGGTGTGGCAATAAATACTATTAAGTATCCAAAATTATAGTGATAGTAATAATTAAAAAATAATCCCCAATTGCCACCACTCTAATATATTTGGGAATTTAATCAATAAGTCATGTACATTCTCCATATCTGTGTACTGAAAACAAAGTTCATGTTAAAAAGATTTCATTGAATGTATAATACATACCTCCCGCACACTCTTCAAGTTGGGGTAACCCCACGTGATGTAGGGTTCCGCGATACGGAGCATGTTGATGGTAGCCTTGTTGAGGCGCACAAACACCGCATTGTTTATCTGACGCAATCTGAACAGCTGGAGGACTTTGCGGACCTGACAAGCGAAGGGTCTCAATTGTATATTATTATTACCTTAACAAATCTTACTTATATACATATGAATTAGCAGCCTGTTGAACAGGGGGTCTTGGATTTGGTTCTGGTCCAGGAGAAATATTTGTGTAACAAGCAAAAGTATTTGAAATAAATGTGTGTAAATAAATGTATGTATCTTCATTTGCCTATTGCAGTCCACTGGTCTACATAAGGGGCTATACCCATAATCCCGACGATGAGTTGGAGATCACAAAGCACAGCTTCTCTCAGCACTTACAATGCTACCCATAGGCAGCTACGGCATTTAGCTGCGCCTAGGTGGACCACGCCAAACCAAGATCTACCAGTGCAAAATTTAATCACTTTTTACAACAACCTGCATCCGCTGCACCACATCAGGAAATGTATCATTACTCGGCTTCGACACGGAATGCATACAGGTCAACGATTATGACGATAATTATGAACCTGTATGGTAACATACCTTAGGTGAAACCTGGTTGATACCGCGGATTCGAATGACGAAGGCAAGTTTAGCTTCACCAGGTACGTAGTAGTTGCCGCGATTGCGTGCCTGTAACATAATTAAAAAATGTATTTCAAGTGACCACACTTGGCCAGCACAGCAGGCGGAGGTGTCAACCCTCTCATTCTGGAAGGAGATTTGTGTCTACCCAACAGTGCAATGATAAAAAGGGTTGGGAGAAAAAAGTCAATGAATATCTATTAAAAGTTTTTAAATACTGTTTCATTCAAGAGTTCCAAGTCTCAGAGGTTTCTTACAAGTACATTTACAGTAGCATGTGCCAGAATATCTCTATTCATCTAGATCTCACACTGTTTCTACATTGAACACATTAGTTGCAGAGGAGTTGAGTATCTTGCTGATTCCAAATACTGCTGCAGCGTTAAGTCGAGGTTAAATTTTTTTTCTATATTAGTGAATTCGATGTTCATTAAATTTTAAGGGGATAGACCAGTAGAACAGTTAAACGAAATTCCTCTAATTATAGCCAATTAACATTTCCAATCAAGTAATCTGCATAAAAGTAATACAAGTCATGATTCAAAAAGATGTAATTGAAGTGGAGGACTGATCAGTGCAACACAAGGTACCAACTCTTTCTAACTTCAAAAGCTGTAACAAAACAATTGGAACACACTTGTCTTATTAGCCTGATCTCGTCGCGTTCCCTGATACGATATTCCTTGACATACTGCTCTGCCCTCTTGAATATCTCCTTGCGCTTCTTAAAAGCCGCTGAACGCCTTTTGATTGTGACCTGGTGACAATGGCCTCATGTAGAAGACTTATTTGAACAAACATTTGTCTGGAAACAATCTGATCCATCAGTAGTACATATCACAGCACCGATTATCAGATGAACTATGCCTTTGTTAATTTTTATCATCATTCCCATGTTTGTTAATCATATTTCTATATATGACAAAATCCAGTGTTTTATAATTTTTAGACAAACATATCATATTTAGTCATACAACTTAGTGATTATATGTCAAAATGTACTTTAATAATCTAAAATACATATATATAATGTTTGATATCCAAAGAAATGTATGCTGTAAAATATAAAACAAGGTTACATGAAGGTCTAAAATATTTTGTCCAAATACAAAGTAAAAAATATTTTAACCATTAATAATTTTGTTACACTGCATTATTTACTTGAATCCGGCGAGCACGTAGAGCATCCCTGCGTTTGCGGTGCTTGAGGACTGACTCTGGCACAGCTGGCAGCTTTTTGCTGTCTTCCTTACCCTTAGCCACCTTCTTTTCGGGTGCAGCCTTCTTCTCTGTTACAGCCACCATAGTGCTGTTTAACAAGAAGTAAACATTTCATTTATCAAAAGAAAATCTCAAAATACTGTTGTAGTTATTGTAAAGTTATAATTATTACTGTTATAGTAATTGTAAAGAGAAATTGCATTTAGGGATCATCAACGTATTAATGTAGCACATCAGTGCTGTAAAGATTCCACATATCTAGCACGAAGTTCATACCTGACTTATGCCAACTACTTATATTTATTTACTTTACTTATATTTACTACTTATATTTATTTACTTTACTTATATTTATTTACAAAATTCAATTAACATTTATTCAGAGGTATTGTGGCCAACACCACACTCATGTATATTGAAATTATACAAGTACAAGTTGCTAATGTTTTTCTATAGCTACATGTTTATGCTTATGGATTTTTTCAGAATCTGGAAAATTTTAAATGCATATGCAAGCCATTTATGCAATAATGTATCAATCTAGGATATCTTTATGCTCCTAGACACAGTTAAAGGAGTTGGTGCCTTTGAAAACATTCTGAAATAATGTCATCACAGCTTTTAGGTTATAGGAAGAGGAACAATGACTTAGTATATAATGGAGATATAACGTGATTTGGTGCATTCTAAGTGTTGAATATGGAAAGCTGTAGCAAATATTAACGGAAAATATCTATCCCTCGTTTGGACGAGAAGTCTGAAACGCGTAAATACATCCTGTTAGCATGCATTACATATAGGTTAGGTACAAAATTTGTTAAATATTGTATGAAATCATCAGTACACGATATATTACATCGAAGAATAATCACAAAAGTTATAGAACGCTCTGAGTGAATGATAAAAGGCAAGTACAAAGCTGTGGTGTGGCGGCGTACACTAATCACCACTGAACAACTTGATTTGCACTTTTCACGAAATCCACTACTTTCTTTAGTAAATAACACTGTTGCAACGATTTAAGTTTTATCCTAAATGTTGTAACACTATAAATACAATAATTTATTAAATATATATCAACCTGCGAGGCAAAACTCCACGCGGCACGTGTGTCAAATTATAGAAAGAACGACAGAGAAGACAGACTTCCGGTGATCGCCACACTTATTTTTTGTGATAGCAATACTTTTACATTGCAGTCAAGGAAAATAAAACTAAAAAGAACTAGGAGTTAGGAAATTAAAACATAAGTAATATGTATAATACTACCCTAACACACTCTACTTTACATAAAATATAATATTCCTGGGTATTTACATAAATACAAATAAATATCTGAAAATTAATATCTGGATATACGACTTTCGTTTCCATGGCAGCGCGGTAATTTAAATCGCTATTGAAAAAACAAAACCTTTTTTATGTTACTACAAACAGACACTGCACAGCAATTGTTATTTTATTACAAGTAATAGTTTAATTTATTACAAGCAGTAAAATTTAAGCAAAAATGGTTGACAAAGATCCCCAGCTTTGTGCTTTAGATGCAGGCGAATTGGATATATTTGTAGAAAGTATGGAAGCCAGCCGCATTGAAACTATTGGAAATCAAGCGTAAGTTATTTATCTCAACGACTTTATGGGGCTTATTATTATTTTTTTGTAAATCATAACAAAAACAAGCAGAATAGAAAGAATAAAAGGACCTTTATTTTAAAGAAAAGATTATGTTATATTACTGGAAAGAGTATTTAAATAAATATTTTTATTTTTAATAGTGTAGTATTATATATTATATAGTGTAGTATTATATATTATATAAAATTCAATCATAATATACATAAACAACGTAATGTCTAAATTAAATATGCTGTAGGTATATTACAAAATATTGTACGGGTAAACAACAAAAAAAATATTTGACCGACTCAATGGTCTTGTTGGTTGCAAGAGCAATTGATGATCGAGGATTACGGGATTTTTCCAATTTAAATTATCTAGTAGTGGCTCGGAGTCTGGAAATGTGCCAGGTGTATGACACTAGGCTCATTCCATATCCTATCACCTACTCCATATTGGGACGTAAACGTAACTGGTGAAACGTGACAGTATACTACATTCGTCTGCCTACCTCTTCGGAGATTACAAGCTTGATGTTACGTTATTATTTTTTTAGTTGGATCGATTGGCACATACGATTACAAAAATTGAATCAGCAAGCAGTTCTCGAAGCTTCATCTATGCAAGAGGAACTGACTAAAGAGACTCTTATTTCTTGTGGAAAGGTAAAAAATATACATATAATTTACTAAATACTCAATACTTAAAGTTTGGTGTACCACACCTACTAATATCAGTTTACCTTGTAAAATAATCTGTTAGCTTATGAAGCTTAGCTTGATTCGGTTGTTAGCAGCATTTTATAAGACAACTAACTGACACGGCACACGTTCTGCCATCGAAATTATTACTAGTGAATATTTTATTTATTAAATAAAAAATAAAGAACCTGTTGTGTATTTGAATAATACAAATGTTTGAAAAACGAACGACGGTTAAATTATTTAGATATCGCTCATATAAAAATATTGAAATCGTGATAAAAATGGAATGTGAGGGTAGAAAGGCAAAAATTTGGGGCTATAAATATTTTTGATGTTAAATTTAAAGAACATAAACTGGTAACTGGTGAATTGTGGGAGTGTTCTACACTCCTCTGCCTACCTCTTCGGGGATAATAGGCGTGATGTTACGTTTATATTTAAAGAAAATATAATTTAACGCGATTTTATCGGTTAAAAATAAGTTATTATAATGTTTTTTTCTGGATAAGACTAGCCGTATCATTTGAGGGTATAAAAATTAGCCTCAACCTGTTCTCAGACCTACCAAATACATTAAAAAAAATTATTTAGCTATGTCAAATTTTAAATCAAATCTTCCATAATGCTTTTTTATTATTTATGTGTATAAGTTTCAGCACAACGGAAATTGTCTTCACTTGCACTGTGCACCTACATATTTACAATTATCTCAGGATGAACGTGGCTAACCGTTTTGTACTTTTCAGCTACCGGTTTTGGTTTTTGAGGCAATATGCATCCAAGTGTGGCGTACGAAGATTTATCCGCAAATTTTGAAGTTGGAGCCGGCGCCTGCTAATACTTTCGGTATTTACATGGTGGTAAGTAAATCGTGCTCAAGAGTTGGCAGAAGGGTAGATAGAATGAAGGATGAAACCACGCTCTGTAAGAGGACACATAAGTAGTTACTGGCTTAAATAAACCAGTTTCGTGTGACACCTAGTATAGTGCCATAATGAGTGTTACGAGTTTTTTCCAGTTGTACCACGAAGCAGCAGCGGTGGGTCTGCTGGAGACGGTACTGTTCCACGAGGATGGCGCCCAGTGCATCAGCGACGTGGTGATCGACCTGCTGCACTACGCCGTGGACCAGCTCACGGCACTGGTCGTCCTCGTCTCGTAATACTGAATATCTTCTCTTGATTTTTCCTTTCATATCAAACATGTTACAGCGACAGCTACATTCACCAGTATAAGACCGCAGTTGTAAGTTATGACCTCGTATCAAAATAGATCTTCTTAACATTAATCGCTCTTTTCATATTTGAACACCGGTTTATAAGAACTTGCGGTTTCCTCGTAAATCAGTATCTGATCTACATATTTAGTCAAATCAGGTAAGGTAACGTACCTATACAATAATGATACAACAGTTGCTATAAATTACGTCCGCAGCAATGACTACTTGACACCAGTGACGGTAAAACAAATGGAGTGCGAAACTGTGATCGACGAACTCGAGCGGCAGAAGAGAGATTTGCAGTTTGATATCAGCATGAGGTGCATTTCAATTGTTCGGTGCGTGCCTTTAGTTTTCGCTGCAGTATTCATGTTGAAAATTATATTGTATCTTTGATAAATGTATAATAGCAAAAATATATCATGAATCGGTGTCTAAAAATGTATTGGATTTTTTACATGTAGATATATAGCTGAGCATATGGAGGTCGCCGGCGTCGGTGCGTCCATAGCGACCAACTTATATAAAACTTACGACGTTCCTTCGTTACTGGCCCACCTGCTCCAACTGGAGCCCTGGAAGAAGACTGATGGGAAGGGAGAGATGCAGTTTTTCAATTGTAAGCGATGTCGTTAATTGAAAATTTTAGTTTTCTCTTAAGTTAAAAGGCAGGAGTTGAAGAGTGAATTATTTATAATGATGAATGGATCGTCTCCAATAGGGTCTTTGACAAATTTTCAAATACTATTTTAATCTATTCCGTATTACCCATGAACACTCTAAATTGATATTTCCAGTTCTACAGTAAATGTCGACAATAATAATTAATGTTAGTTTTCGAAACCGCACCAAAAACACTGTTGCCCTCCAACGTAATGATCACGTGACATATACGATATGACAGGCGGGTAAAAAGCAATAAAACTGTACAGCCAAAGTATTTAATTATTTTTCTTTAAAAGTATTAGATAAAATGGAGAGTCAATTTACATAATATGTACTCTATCAATACTCCAGATAAACTATTTGTTTCTGTTCCAACTGATCCCAATAGACGAAAATTATTACTCAAACTATATTTTATCACATGAAAATTGTTATATGCGTGAAAAATCACTGATTGGAAAGCTAATAGGATAATCAGAACTTGTGCTATATCTAACATTATTTTAAGTAATGGATAAATATCCTATATAACTATACCCATTATATATTCAGTCTTACAATAAAGATGTTACGACTATATTTAATTACCAAGCGGAGTATATTTTAAATAATACAAAATGTTCGTTAATAATGTGCGTCTGCTCTGTAGATATACCAAAAAGAAATTACTGTTGACAGATGGCCGTTGGTCTAAGCCTCGAAACGAGGAGCTGATGGAGCTACATCGTACGGAAGCACAACTGTGGCTGTGCACCCGCCAGCTGCTGCTGGAACCTCGCCTGTCCCAGCACTATACCATTGATGACTGCCGCCGTTCGGCGTTTTGTGCGGTAATATAAACATAATACATAAACATCTAGTCAACATTACATCACACCTGTTTCTTGGATGGGATGGGCAGAGAAGTATAGTATTCCTAATTTTCATACTGTTATTGGTGTTATGTATGAGAGGTTAAGCCTATTTCCATACACAGAGCACAAATTCAGTCCTACTACTACTACTAGTTAGAAGAACTTAATAATACTCAGTAATCTAGTCTTGTCTATTTAAAGTTAAATCTTGATGGCTGAAAGGTAGTGTAGACTGCAGGTCAATGACAGCAGAGATTTTGGCATAAGTGATCTTGCATGACAATGTAATAACCGTTTTCTATTCTATAGTTTACAATATGGATTTATTCGTTTGTTGTTAATGTGCTTGTATGTATATTGGCTATAATAACAATTTAATTTTTGTCATTACATATAACAGCTTCAAGCGAAAATGACAGAGACAATGCTGGACCAGATCCCACCGCTGGGCGATCTGAAAGTGTTTCTATGTCGCCTGGCTGTCGGCGACTACAGTAGCTTACACAACCGCACCAATGGCGTGAAGAATCCTGGCTGCACTTTGATTGAAGTTGTTCCTCAAGTGAGAAAAACTCAATAATACTGTTATCTGATTGCAATTTTACTTTTATTACTTCTTTAAGTCTGTTCTTTCCTTCTAACTACTTTGGTTAGTGGCTTTCTAGTTATTCTACTTTAGATACATTTTTAATTCTATACAGATCAAGGATGCGTATTTGAAGCAAGTCCACAAACGCACCAAAACTCTTGCCAAAGCTCAATTGGAACACTTCAAGATGGACGGTTCGGAGGAGTCGCGTACTATGGCACAGAAGCTTCTAGAATCTTACACAAGTGACGCGGCGCTAGCTCTCGACAGCGGAGGAGCGAAGTGTGCGAGGTGCGGGGAAAACGCCAGCAAGAAGTGTTCTAGGTGCAAAACTGAGTGGTATTGTGGCAGGTAATAACCATATTATGTAATTTCTCTATACAATTTGATATACATTCTTTGTCAATATTAATTTTCCCCTACATATATATCTAGCAGATATGCATGAGATAGGTAGGTTATTTTTCTTATTTTAAGAGAAACTAATATGTATACATTACTTTCAGGGAATGTCAAGTACAACAGTGGCCTAAGCACAAGGAAATTTGTGACCAATTTTCCAAACTGTGTGTGTAAATTAGATATTTTTAATGACACTTTAAGGTAGTCTATGCAAGTATACTTTGACTCAACATTATTACTTCCCTCTTCTTTATTTATTAATGTTCATTGGGTATGTTAATTCATTTGTTGTTTGTTAACTTACTTTCAAATAAAAGATAGAAAGATTTTTTTGGATTTTATTGTTTACTTAGAAGACATTACACCTAAGGATTAACTTGAAGACTTAAGGTAGTCTTTGAGCACATCCAATGCTGGCGTTTCCTCACCAAAATCCTGCAAACAAAATATTCAAAATCTAAGAATTTTATGTTTATTCTTATGACTCTCGAGAAATGCTAGTTATTTTGTCGAAATATTTATGGTTAAGTGTATGAGCGATAGGAAGGTAGTCTGTGCACGTCGCTAGACACCATAGGGTCGCACAAGATTTTATCGCGCTGATATAAGTCACTGACAACTTAGTAAACGATTGGCAGTGTTCGTGCAAGCGCAGACTTTATTATAATGTGGGTTTTCTCACTATACATTTGTAATTTAATGTAACAGTACCGAGCAAGGGCATGAAAATATATGCTTAACATCTCTGCATTCCTTGAACTTCACAATTTTAGCACAAAAGATACATAAAATATTTCATAGTTTAAATACATCATAAATCTGATAAAAAAAACAAGTATAAGAAAAAACAGGTGAAATATTTTTAGTACAGAAAATAATTTCTATACCAATACTTACTTTGATAACTACACATGAGCAACCAACGATCTTCCTTGCCTTGCCATCCTTGTCAATTTTGCATAATCCAGCCCATTCACCAAGCTTCTTATTGTTGTCCACCTGCAACAAAGAGAAGCATATATATTTATATTTTGTTATTTTAAACGTCTCTAAAAAAACATGTCATCAATCTCACCAGTAACAGCCTCATTTACATGCATAACAGGTACTTTGAATCATACAAACATGTTAATGATTATTAACTAGTTGTTCTCAGCGGTTTATTAACATTTCCCAACATTATTCGACGGGGAAATAATTTTTTATATCGCTCTATTAGGCATGCAATGGACATTTAACCACATCTTCATATATAATACACAGTACAAAGTATTCAACAGTATTTTATGAAAAATAAAATGTTTGCATGCTAGGAAAGTCTGACTCAGCATAGTGCGAGCCACCATAGGGGCATACAAGTCAATCTACGCTTCTTTTTCGACCACAGCGCCACTTAGGCGATGAGGCTCGTGCGAAGCGACAATATAAAACTACAATAACAAAACAAAACCGAAAACCGACTTCAAAAAAAAATCTATTCCAAAACAAATTAATATGCTCTAAAAAGTAACAAAATAATATGCTCTAAA
>DWTO01005325.1:0-10835 GCA_018244755.1 Jemadia pseudognetus
GGCGACGCCATACCTCCCTCGAACTATTATCTTTATTCATCACAAATCATTAACTTCATTGAACACGCTTTATTTATCACAAATCAATAAAAGTTTTTAATCAATATTAATCCATGTTAAACAAGAGTAATCAAAGAATGTGTTAAATCAGTTGAGTACTCCAAACTGCTAGAACAGATATGTATAACCAGCAAAAAAAAAATTGCATTATAAAGATTTTTATATTTTTAGATCCATACGATACTGAGAGGCCCAAGAGGCACTCCAAGAGATAGTCCTCGAATTTTCGTATGGGTCAGCTGGTCGTCCATTTTATGATAAAGATTTATTTAAGACTCTGTACATGATGTTAATAAATTTTGTCACACTTATTTTGTCATCTTCAGATCTCTAATCGGGCGTGGGTTACCTGGTAAATACAATAAGAGTATAATATTCCGCCTTCATACTGCCAGTAAAATTGTAATACTTTGATAAGAACGTATTATCATCTGAAATCATAAATATGAGTAGGTACTTGCATTCAAATTCAAAATAGCTTGTTTACCCAATTTTACGAAAAAGAATATTCTAATAAGCTTTTATTAAACCGAAACCTATTGGTTTCGGTTTAAGCCAAATGCCCGTCAAATAAGTGTTTCAGATGTGGGTACCTATTTTAACGTCAATTATCTGGCAACCACGACCAGATCAAAGTTTAAGAAAATATGATAAGAAATTATTTGAACAGTTAATGTTACTACTCATATTATCGTGAACAATGAAAAACAGGTTCAAGTAGGAAAGAAAAATAAAGAAGGGGATCTAATATTGTTTATTGAAATAAATTAACTATACTTTTACATAACCCTGATTTTTTTTATCGTACTTATTTATATTTCGCATGCAAATGCAGGTACTTAAATATTGTTTTCAGTTAATTATTGAAATTCTATGAATATAGCTATACTCCTACAAGGAAGAACAATCAATATAATGTCAAGGTCAACCAAACTTTTGTCATTTTGACATTGTCAAGATGGTAGAAAAAAATTACTAAGATCTCAATATAAAACAGATTGAAACTTAAACATTAAATTTGATTTCTTGATTTTCTAAATAACGATGTTCTCAGCTTACTGGAAAGTTCTTTAGTAAACACAGCATATTTACCAAGAAATAAAAAAGTTTGATTGCTATTATACATAGGTTTGTTCACATTATTTTGGTACAATTGGGCTGAGGCGTCAAGAAATCTCAAGACAAAAATACCTACTACTATTATAATACTTTACAATCACATGTAATTCTATTGCACAAACGGACTTCATAAACGCTTCAAACGTTACTTAGTTACTTCATATGAAAAATATATTTTTGTCACGGCGATGACAATTCAAGCTTATCTAATGACCTGATGATTCTTTAGATTCGTTGGGCTCAGAACAATAAGAGATGTTTAAATCTATTGGACCAACTTATCTGATAAACCCCATATATAATTGTGTCACAATATTATCTATTATAGCGTTTCCAAAGGTTTCGTGCGGAAAATTGGTTACAGTATTGTGTAACAATGACTTCACTTCAAACGATTTAATTGCATATTACAAATGTGAATAGATACTATGAAAATAAATACATTAATAGTTTTGAAAAGTTAGAAAATGACTGTCTCAATTATATTGAGTGTAAAATTTATTGCGGAAAAAGGTTTTCAGATTCAAATGGCATCTCATAGATAAAACAAAAACATTAAGAAATTAGATGATGAATGACACATGAAATTGGAAGGACATAATCCTTCAAATTTTAAATTCAAAAGGTATAAGATAAAATAAAAACAAGCAAAGTACACCATCAGAAAATAACATAACATGTTACGATTAGTGTAATCGTAGCTTATATTTTCTAACGAATTAACAAAACTTAGTAAACTAAAACTACCTATATTTAGATGCGACCAATTAAAATTTAATCAATTAATATTTTTAAAAATAGGTAACGGAACTTAGTTAAATAGGAATTAAAATTCACATTATAAATATTATGTATTCTTTATAATCATCAGCCTATTCCCGTCCACTGCTTGGCATAGACCTCGCCAATAGCACGCCACTGAGCTCGATCTTCCGCTCTTCGCATTCAACCGCTATATGTATTACCTACATCAAATTTCATTCTCGCATAAACCCACGTAAAATTAGCCTTTTATAAAAAGTACCAGAACGGAAAAAAGATAATATTTTGCACTACTGATAAACATATGATTTTATTATGTTGTTGGACTGGTAGGGATCTGTGAGGAGTGTTTATATTGCTCTATAAGTTTCAACAATACATTAATTAAGCAATTATTATAAATTCATAGACAACAAATAAATACATGACACACAATATATGAACACTAGGTATACATATTTGAGAGAGGACGTAAATGTTATATATTATTTGCTAGAAGTTAAGGCAACCGTTTCACACTATTGATAGGTCCGTACATTTGGCATACTTCATCCGATCTAAGGCTGCAATCATTCAAGTTTATTAACGAGTTATGTATATTATCAACTACAATATTGCTAATGGTTAAAATTGTTACTAAAATATTGTTTTAATAGCCATGAATATATTATTATAATACATGATGAAAAATGAATACGAGATTGAATTGCAGCCCTAATTCTTTAGTGAAAGCATATAGTTGTTAATTATATTGGTATACAGCGACCTTAAGAGTATCCACAGTGGGACAGAAACTAACTAGGATGAAGTATGTTAATAAATAATGTTAGAGTCATAATTGAAGTAATATTACCTCTCGAAAAAATAATAAAATTTGCAATTTGTAAATAAGTACTAGCTGCAATATTAATTAACAAGTGCCGTGCTCATTACATAAAATAATTTAGACTAAAATTAATATATAATTTACAAATTAACTAAGTTATATTTTCAAAAAGGATAATAATATTTAAATAGCTCTATATGCATGGGTTAAAGTGAGCGATTTAAAAATGATAATTACATTTTTTTTAAGAATGACCGGTCTATTTTATCTCTTTACAAAGATTATGAGTAAAACAAATAATATTGGTAGCTAGTCTTGCTGATAAACACGGTTACTCAACATTTCGCCGTCCCTCACGATTATTGTCATTGCAACATTGATAGCGGTGATATACGAGTATGTTATCTATTCGGTATTATAATGCAATTTTTATATAATAGGCTACCGTAGTTTATCGCATCAAACACAATTTTCACAAGAGTAAAAAATAATTTTACGTAGTGTGAAAGTACGCGCGATCCACTCAGTGTCTAGCAGTTGGGGTACTCCCCGCGGCGCTTACACATGTACCTACTACATTTAGGAATGATCTTAAATGGAATCGAAGACTCACTTGCGTTCAGCAATCCTCAATTGTAAAATCCATTCACATAGAAAAAATTGCTTAGCTACTAATATGGTTTGATGCAATATTATTATATGTTACAAACAAATATGTGAGAAGTGTATGGAGGCTTTACTAGGCGGGCGCGTCGCCGCCGGCGCGGCGCGCGGGTCCGCCGCGTCTGCAACAGGCGTTCGGTCAGTTAGTGACGAAATTAGCATCGCTTCCTGCACAGGACCCGCCCCAGCATCACGAATTACAATACATCATTACATTATTATTATTAATAATAATTACATTAGTTACGAATAAAAACGATAAGACACATTATAAAGCAAGGAATTCAGGTCTCCAAGGCTGTTAACCACTCATATCTAAGTGAAAATTCTTAATTATAACATGTAAAAATCATGACAAAACTAAGAGATTTGAATGTGAAATCCAATTTAAAAAAAAGGAAATTTTAAATGTTAAATTCCGTCGTCTCTCAGCTTTAGTAAACCAAGACATACCTATATAGGTATTTTGTTATTAGTACAAATTTTCAAAATAATGATACTGCATGCATCATTGTTTATTTTCTTAAAAACCTAGGTACATGTTAACTTGTAAATATCTTTCTAATTATTTAAACAAAAATTTCACCGGTTTACCTGGGCGAAGTGCTAAGTTCCGCGGTAGCAGACAGCTGCCGTGGCGGCAGTGCTGGCGGCGGGCCTGGCCGAGCCCCCACTCGAGGCGGAATCTAAACAAATTTAATTTTCTATCTAAACAAATTATATTTTCTCACAGATAGAATTTTGATGGCAAATTATTATATACATGAAATGTTAATTACGTCTATATGAGTGTGTACTCAATATCAAGACGTGTCATAAATTTTTGAAAATTGCACTCACATGGGGGGGTTCGTGTGGGCGTGTCGAGGCGGCGTGCGAATGCGCGCGCGTTAGGCGCGGTGGGGCGGGCGGGCCGGCGTGGGCGGGCGGGCTGCCCTGGGCAGGCAGCGCGGGCGGCGGCGGGCGGCGCGGCGGCAGGCTCTCTGTGCGCACTGCCGTCCTGCCCGCCGCGCTACCAGCTCCTTGTTCCAAACTACGCAACGGACTCGAACTCTCCTGCAATAAGATGTTATAAGCTTCAATGTGGCGTTTTAATTTGACTTAATACAGCTCATAATCTGGAGATACTCATTTTCGACGGTATTTCTAACGTACTGAACGTAATGAATGTACGAATCATTGGAAACTTGTAGAAGTAGACACAAAAAACTTTCTATAGGTAGTACTTTGATGGAGGAGGGTAGTACGAAGAACGCACTTACGGGTAGCCCTTGCCGCTCCGGGCTGGCGCGCGGCGGCTCGGCGGGCGGACGCCGCCGCTCCACCGGCACGCGCTTGTCGGGCCCCTCCGCGCCCGCCACGCCCGCGTGCGCCGCCTGAACGTCGCCCACACGGCTGTCCTTCCGCTCCACCTATTAAATTGCAACATTTTTAATAATTAGTCATGACAAAGAAAAGTAAATTGCGCCTCACGAACCCAGGCATCTTACTATCGTACAAACAGAAATAGTTGCAGATGTAGCGGTAAAGCTTCCCTCCACAGAGTTTAGGCGGATTATCTTCTTATCAAAAGTACCTGTTGTTGATTCTTGGTAGCAGGTGCAGTGCGGGGTTCGTCCGCGGCGCTGTCGGCGGGGCGACCGTCGGCGGCGGGCGGCAGGCGCGCGGCCTGCTCCAGGATCGCCTTCTTCTGCTCCTGTCCCGCCGCGAAGTACGAGAACACGCACAGTACCGCATAACATATCTGATCTGCCTGAAATTATACACATACACTCTCTAATTATAAAGACATGAACGCGACTTAGTCTATTTACGATGTACCTACTTATGAAAAAATAGGTGAACTCTCTAAAGGAATTTAGGGCTTTTTAGTAACACTACTGATAATTGTTATGCATGTTATTCAGGAAATTACGGCTAGCTTAATATCGTTTATATATAATACACTTAAGTATTCCCATAGAAAACTCGGGCAATTACCTTACATAGCTATTAGTCTATAAGGGGACTATGAAGAGGGCAGTGTAAAGATGAAAATCACCTCATAAAAAGTAAAGAGCAATAATACTTAGAATAAAATTGCAATAGAGCGCGCATAATGATGTTTAAGAATATAAATATAAGAAGGAAAAAGAGTAGGATGAATATAGATTTAAATAATGTTAAGTTTTAGTTAAGTAAACATTACGAAGGCAAAGCTTACGGAATTAGTATAAAGTAGGTATATTTTACTATTAGTATAAAATAGAAAAGATTAAGGTAGAATAGACAGCATTATGTTATAACGTAAGTTGATGCCAAGTATCATTCCACCTTATGGTAATAATAATAACAAAAAAATATAATTCTTATAACTAAAGTTATGAAAAATTTTTGTCCCACCTTATCGTGTTGACTTTATAAAAAAACTACACTGGGTGGAAATTTGAGATGAAACAAATTATTATTGATTAAAAACTTTAGAACTTTTTGCGAATATTGAAAATTTATAAATTGTCAATATCATAATACGTACATACATAACTAACATGAAAATTACCATTTGCAATGCGGCCGTTTAGTATTCAACGGCCGTTCAGACTGTATTTTATTTATTCTAATTAAAAAGTTCTATCGTAACCTTATAAAAATCGACATCAAGTTTCTTATTTCCAAATTCGAATGGGTTTAAAGTTACATTTGTAACAGCATTATAACGTATACAATAAGAAGGACACACTGCTCAAATTTCTACCCATTTATGCATTATTATTATTTTTTAACTATACGATATTGCACCAGTAGGTACCAAGCTACAAATAAATGGAGTAATTCATATCATACGCACCTTTGTCGTACCCAAAATTATCGTTTTAAAAATGCGTTTATTATTCAAAGCTTCAAATCGGATTGTGTCAAGTGGTTATTTAGGCAGATTATAAGTAGGTACATTGGAAATCAGAATAAAATTATTCATGATTTTACAATCTTACAAGAACATTAGTATTTACAAAGCAAAGCGAATAATTAAAGAGAATTAAAAAAATCACCGTATAGGTACATACATTAGGGTGAGCTATAAAACGTAAGGTGCATAATTTGACTCATTTCGATTGGCCTCGACTACATAGTACCGAGAAAGCCATATGGAGAAGAAACGATGGAGATCAAGCACTACTCTTTCCGCCTATAAAATAAGACAAGAGTCAATAAAATAAAAAACAACAAAAAACAAAGTATTTTCTCATTGCAATTTATACTTACCATTATCGATTTGTACTTTCTCTGTATTATTTGTCTCGTTTTTGGATCTGAAAAATATGCCAATATTTAATAGGAATTGTAACGTACAGCCGCGTATAAAATATAAGGGAATGATACTTACTGAATTCTTCTAAAACGAAGATACCACCGTTCTGTGTAAAGCACTTTCGTATGTGGTCGAGCCGCACAAAGAACTGAAAAAACATTGTTGACCATTAAAAATAAAATTATTGTTTTATAATAAATGAATAGAACGTATTTACACGAACAGGTTAATAAAAGCGTTTGACTACAGGCGGTAATTTTTGGTCATGACGAATGATGTGTAAGTATCAGTTACAAAAACATTCTTATTGGCGTTATAATTATTTTGTCAGTTCAACAAGACAAGATTACATACAATTTAGATAGGTAGTAGGTAGATATTTAACACTACAAACTAGCTTGATATCATTTTTGTGACAATACGATTTAGTGATATCACAATATAATATGAAGTAGCTACATTTTACATAATCTATAATTATGTCTTTATAATTGTATTACACTACTTATTTAGGGCACTAAAAGCAGTAGGCAGTAAAAATAAAGAATAGTAGGTGTAATAAGCATGAGTAATTGAAGGAAGCGCTTAGAAAGTTAACGCATGCAATTTTTATATTATATATTAACAAAACAAATTTCACGACGGTTTTATATGCAATCGTCCAATAAAATAGTGCAACGGAGGAATCTCGATTCACTACCTTCATAATACTCTTATAGGCTTTTTATACGGTTTTACGGTAGAGCGTATCGAGCAGTGTATCGAGAATCAATTAAAATCTTCAAAATTCCACAACCATAAATTCAATTGAACTAGCCAATCAGCAGCTGCTCAGTATAATTCAGCGAGTCGTTTCAGGGGAGTCGATCAACAGCGGAACGTGCAGCGTGCGCGTGCGGCGTGCGCGTGCGGCGTGCACAAGGTCGGGAGGGGCGGGGAGGGGCGCGGGGCGCTCAGGGGGGCGGGGAGGCCGCGCCAGAACTTGTGAGATGGCGGATGCTCTACGAGTGACCTCGGAACTCGCGTCCACTAAGCGCTAGCGCTAACTGACGCTCGCTCGGGCCCGGGTACGCTGGGGACCGACTGGGGCCGGATATCGGCACGTCGTGCTAGTGATAGATCAAGACCGCTCGCCGGACGATCCGTGAAACGAATGCAAGCTGTCGGGTGCGATAATGAACAAATAATAAACAAAGGGCTTCTATGTGCATGCACGACCGCGCACGGGCGCTCGCCGCACTCGGGAGAACTAAAACAACGCTAACAACGGCTAAAAACAATCGGTAAGCCTCAATACTACAGTGAGCCCCTCCGACCTCCACCGACGACGGCCACTGCGCGGTGTGCAACTCGTGAGGTCGAAGGGGCGGTGTCGATCATCGTAAGAGCCAGCCATTACTAGGTTATGAACCACTGAGTACCTCGAAATCCTTCAGCGCAGCGGGTTCGGCGTGTCCGGGAAGGGTAGAACAGACAAAAGTAGACATTAGTAGAGGGCGGGCGAGCGCGTGACAAGGACCATCTCAAAAGTTCCTAGCGAGCGGCGCCGCACCCGCGCACTCGGCTCACGGGTTCGCACACAAGTAGCACATGCACAAAATATATTCAGTATACGGAAATCAGATGGACAACGGTAAATTTTCATTGAAAATAAAATCTACCTATTACATCCAATTATTCATAAAGAAAGATAGGGCAAAATACGTAATCCGGTTGTAAGCTGGAGTCGATATGATAATAATTTAGAAAATAATGCCCGGCGTAGTAGCGACCATTATATTACGTCTACATAAATATAAATATAGTACAAAATAGTAACAAAAAAATATAATAATTGACAAAAAAAAATGGAATATGAAATTTATGAAATAGGAAAATTTGAGTGGTCCTTGCATCTGACAACATTATGATTGTAAAGGATTACAAACGAACTGCAACAGTTTATTTCTTCGGGGCATTGATTAGGCCAGTCATTATTGGTCAGCGATGTGGCTGATGACAAATAAATTGAAATGAATATTTCTCCGTCGTTTAACGAAGCGTAGAACATGTATAGAGGTAGTATGCGATGCGGTTACGTCACCGGTACAATACAAAAACGTTAAAGCATGTTGCCCTTGCGGGACCCTTGCACCGCACAATGCCGTCCCGTTCGGATTACACATTACTGTGAGAATATCAATACGTATACCAAAATTAAGCGTTGACATCAACATCAATCTTACCTGATAGTGTAATTAGACTGCAATACCAAACCAGGATCAATAATGTTACGTTTTGGTATTACATAACACTATAGTAATATAAGTAAAAGAGAAGCCGGTAATATTACTAGTAGGAAATGAATAGGACATACCTTGCTGTGGTGGAAAAGGAGGCCAACGCCTTCCATGCACACCTTGGAAATTGTGAAAAATTAGTATTTATTGCTAGAATTGTTGAAAAAAAACGGTCACATTCAAGGTCTACAAAATTCGGCATATTTCTTCGGATACACATAACCTTCCTTAATGACAAAATCAACAAATATCTACAATAACTAAATATTAATGACGTTAATCCGGAAAATATACAAATCATTAAGAAGCTAATAAAAGCCATGGAATTATATACATATCTAATTAGGGTATCGTTAACGAAAGCTGAAAAAAAAACTATCCTTTATATTAGCAAAACAAAATATACTTAAGGCTGACTGATAGAACATCTCACGCTGCGATACTAAACGCTACGCGCGATCGTAGGCCTCGAAAACTTCCTCGGTATCGCAGCAGATTTCATGGCGACGACTGCTCCGAGATGATGAACACCTTGCCTTAGAGGCGGTGATGATAGGTATATATGTATATCCGTGGGTCTCGCCTACGTGCGTGCCAGCTTGCACTGCATGCTCCTCGGAGGGGGCGGCGTGCTTGTGTCGCGCGGTACCTGTATGAGCCCGCCCTCGCCGGTGGCGCAGTCCTGCACGGGGAACTCGCCGCCCAGCTCGGCCGCGTCCTGCCGCCGCCCGCTCTTCTCCATCGCCTCCTTGATGCAGTAGTACAGCGCCTTACACTGTGTAGTAACATATTTATATCAACACGTATCTCATACTTATCGGCATTATCAACATCATTATCATGAGCCAGTTCAGAGTCAGTGCTGGGCGTGGGCCTCTCCAAATAGTTTGATATTCAGCTCCTCGGTTTCGACCACAGGCTTGCGTACGCAAAGTGGCTACTTTGCGATTATGGTTGCGCCATCTAGTTTGAGGACGCTCGAAGCTCGATTTTAATGTTAGTGCACAGTGCTACAATTTAACAAATTTAAATTTTTAACTATATGTTTGTCAAGAAACCTTTTTAGTGTAATATTTATGTAACTGCGTTTGACCACCATTCTTCCTCCAAAGGCACAAAACTCGTATTTTGGGACTGTAAGTCATGTTGACCAGCCGCTCGTACCACCACCTCTCCACGATGGCTCCTGGAAAAGAAAAAAATATTATGACAACTTAATCATCACACAAACATCAAACCTTTACTTGAACATATAATTGTTAAGCCGAAATCTAAAGCTAAATAGTTAATTTGAAATATGAACAACGTAAAAGCAATGGCTCTAATGTTTGCAGTGAGGTTTAACATACAGCTACGGTACACGTCATGAGCAACGAACTTCTAGTAAATATATAATTAAGCGTTATGAAATGAATTCGTTTTGGCGCATACTGAAAGTGAAGTCTGAACATCAGTTTAAGTGGTCCTTTCAGCAGTATATAAAAGTAGCAAATAGATAAAGGCGGTACCTTGTGTGGAGCGCAGGATGAGCCCGTCGTCTCGCACCTCCATGAAGCGCAGCTCGCCCGGCGCGCCGCCCGCGCCCCCCGCGCCCGCCTCGCCCTCGTGCACCGTGAACGTGGCGCGCCGCAGCTGCCGCGAGCCCAGCGGCTTCAGCGAGATGTCGTTCCCGTGCTGTAACATACTCGTATGTACGAAACACACCTTCACATTACTACAAACATCACATAGAAATACTTCTATTCTGTTACCCTATATACGTATATATTAGTGACCGACCGAAGGTTCGGTTTCGGTTTCGGTTTCGGCCAGTTTCGGCCAAAAAATCTAGTTTCGG
>DWTO01005326.1:0-10833 GCA_018244755.1 Jemadia pseudognetus
GACCCGGGAATCGAACCCAGGACCTCTTGATCGTCAGTCGCACTTACAACCAACACGACCAACGAGGCAGTCAATTTACAATTTTTACCTTTTAATAATGTCCGTACCAAATACGTAGCAAGCCCTATGACCTTTTTTGTTGTTTACGGGGGAAACCTTCAAAAGGTACCCGGTACCCTGGGAGAGATACCGGGTTATGTGGGACTTTTACCGCACTAAAACCCCCTCGGTGGCCTTCCTCAGCTAATAGGAGGGCTCCGGGATCTCCGACGGAACGCACCGAAGCCCGAACCTATGTAATACCTACATCTCGTACGACGACCGGTAAATGAGGTCAAAGGTTGCTCTGCCGCGCGGCAACGTCGATCACAAATTCACTTTTAGTCACAAAACGTTGATCACAAATCAATTACCTACAATGTGGACACACTTTTGGTGGCTTTAAAGTGTAGTTGGTCTTGAATCGCGACTATGGGAGTTTTGAAACTTTCTAAAAACAATAGAGTTACGAAATAAATTTAGCAACAGATCCAACGAACTGAGTAAACCGCAGTTTAAATAAATTTAAGTTTCACGCTAATCACAATTACACTGTCATTAGCGTGGACAAAGCTTTCGCTTGGCACTAAGTTGATTTATTACATTACGACTGTCCTATGTTCAACTGAGTGAAAAGACATTTTGAGAAATGAATTAATTCGCCTCTTCCGCCAAGTAATTAGGGAATGTTGCAAGAGATTGTGAAATTTTTATGCTTAGAAAGTATGTGTGTACAATAAAAACACGCTTCGAGCGAGAACAAGGTTATAAGAATGTAATGATAATTTCAATGTAATGCACAGACCATTGACCGACATTTTTATGTTGTTTTCTTGAGCAACGTAACCTTTGATAAACCCAAAGACAACTCAATTTGTTCAACTATAGATAATGCGGGTGTATTTTTAATTCGCAATATAATTTTTCTTAAGAATTCTCGTTATTTTTAAAAATAATTATTTAGAGAAAGTTATATAACATAACGCACTTTGATTCATTCGAATGAACGAATGTTATAAAGCTTATATTTACAAACTAGTCATTGCTTTTAGCTTCATTTGCGTAACTTTTTACTATAAAGCTCGCGTACATTTTGAAGTCCCGTTGCACCCTTATAGAGAACGATTTTAACAAGGGCGGGGATTGTACATGCCTCGTAATTTATTTTATGGATTTGTCATGGTGAAATTAGGATTAATTTACATAAGAGTTACCTTTTCTCAAAGCGAATTTCACAACCAAATTGCGTAACCATTACGTATATTTGGAGTACGGTACTGCATATTATTTCCATTTCATTATATGCCTCAAGAAGAGTGTATATAAAGACCACCATAAATATAGCTATAAAATATTTTTTCATTTAAACGGTTTCACCGTTTTATATCTTCATGGGGATAGAATATTAAATAGAAAATAATTAATCTCAATAAGCGTAAATACGTTGTAAAATATATCAGGTTTTTGAGCACTTATTAGCCAGTTAGAACAGGGAATTTTATGGATTTAATTGGAACAGGAATATGATTAGATGGAGAATCACAATCAATCACATCTGAAGCAAAGAGATTAACAAAATTTCAACTTACAGATAGAACTAAAATATCTACTCACAGCAATCGCATCCAATTCATTATGCGGCAAGCGGCACAATATCTCGTATTCCATTCCGCCGGCTTTCAATCCTGCGACGTAGAGGGCATAATCAGTGATGAAAACTAACAATGGAGTCCACGATCCGTCTTCCATACTGTAAGGCGACTGAACTTTCATCATCTACAACAAAAACTTAATTATACACCGAGTAAACAATTCGTATGTTTTTTTCTTGTTTTGTATTTACGTATTTATTTACCCTATTCAAAGTCTCGTTTGGATACGAGAATATCTGCAACCGGAGTTTCTCGTTGCATTCAATGGCAACATTGTCTTCGAAGCTGTCGAAGTACGACGGCTCGTCCGCTGTGAGCAGCCTCACCGACAATCGTTTATTCTCTATCATTTCCTTGTCGATGAGACGCGACATCCTCTCGGCGGAAGTACGGAATGTCTCTGACACATTTTTAAACGGATATATAATAGCCGGAAACTGTTTTTCCATTTTTAATTTGAATTGGAAGAATTTGTTATTTTTTATTTTCAGCTCTAGATCTTTTCTTTGACAGACGGTTTTCAGGTATCGGTTTAACAGCGCCGACTTGTTCGACTGTAGCTTTTGATTTGCGGGACTGTCGAAAAAATCGTCATTAAAATCTTCGGCACCCTTCAGGGTAGAGTTATCAGTGTTTGAGCAATTGTCACTATTGACTTGAGTTGTTTCCTCAGTTGTCTTCTGCACAGTAGACGCCGATTTACGACTGTATCTATTTACGTTTTGTTTCTTGGGTGACGATAAATGCCTTGTTATTCCGTTTTTCTGCTCAGCTTCCTCTTGAACGTTCTTATTGAATTGTCTTTTTGGAGTTGATGTCTTGCTGGAACTATCGCCGTCGGTTAGTTGTTTTGAATTAACATCTGCCTTGCTCAGGTCTGATTTGCTTGCACTTGACACAACCTCTTTGACAGGTGTACTTTCGGGGATAGGAACAAAAGATTCCTTTGGTGCATCAAAAGCTGTTTGGAATGTATCATGGACATAACTGTATGAGACTCCTTTATGTTCATAAACTGTACTTTCACAATTAACAACGTATTTACTCAATGGGGGAAAAGCATCTGCTTTGTTCACAAGTTTTTTATCATGTTGTGCTTTCATGTTAAGTGTCAATTTGTGTCGAGGAGATCCCTCATTGGGTGTTCTATCACCCACTATTGTTTTAGAAGTTGACATTACATCTTTGAGTTTATCAGTTTCTGATGTTGGATTGAGATTAATTTCAACAAAATCATCTTCATCATCAATTTGAAATCCAGAGTCTAAGCTTTTAGACAACTTTTTATTTTGGTTCACATCACAAGGTAATGCTTCAACAACATTATTCAATTCAATACTTGTCTCTGGCAGTCCTTTTTCCGGTGTTAATTTAAAGTTAAAGTTCTTATAGAAGTTCTTTAGAGAGTCTATGATATTATGTGCATCCAATAAACTTAAGACTTTGTTATTTTGTTTCCTCTCTTCTACAATATTAGTAGTGATATATCTTTTTTTCTTCAAAACAGATTTCACAGTACATGGACTTTGGGAGACTTCAAGGGGTTTTTTCATACGATCATGAGTTTGATCAATGTCTGCTTCTGAGAAATAAGTTTTCCTCATAAATGCAACATGTCCATTTTCGAAACCATCACATGAGTATGATTTCTGGGTTTTATCACATTTCCTTTGCACAACTGGTGTTTCAGTTTTATTAGAGTGTGATGATGACGAGTCACTGGATGATGACTCCGAGTCACAGCTGAAGTTTGAATCGGAGCTGTTAGAGTCACAGTTATACAACTTTCCATTTGTATTTGGATCATTGTTGTTGTCATTGTTGTTATCTTTATCTTTATTGTTATTTTGATTCCTACGATAACCTTGACAGTATTCAAATATCCCGCTTCTGTCTTGTTTCGAATCACCATATGTGAGTATGTCAGACATTGTCTGTTGAGCAACATCAGCTGCATACTTAGGAGTTTGATCCCCAGAAGCACACCATGAGAATCTATCAGTTATTATATTGTTCTTCTGCCTGAATCTATCACAGTATGAAGCATCTGGACCATAAGATACAAATCCTCTTTCAATGTGAATGTTGTCTGTTCGTGTATTATTCAATATATCTTCATGAAATGAAACCCTTTTCTTTTGAGAGCTTGGTCCACTTTGTGACTTCTTTCTACATCTCCGCCTATACACTATATCTTCAGATAATGATTTTTTCGGCTCATTAGTCCTCAGAGCAGGTTTTTTAACATCTTCAATGCAAACCTTTTCACATTCTAACGCTTTTAACACAACATCTGGCAAGTTTTCATACAAGGGTTGCTTTTTACTAGTTTCGATGAGAAGTTCTGGGACAATATCATCAGGTGCTCCAACATTTTGATTATCAATGTCACTACGAGTCATGATACTGCTGGTCGTGCTTTTAATCATTTCTTGGGAACCTGAAGGTGCTGCATCGTACTGACTATCGCATGTCAGCTCTTCGGCTCCAATTAAGCTGTGCGACATGAGAGCTTGACTCGTTGATTCCGAGGCCTCACTGTCCAGGCACAATACACCAGAATCCCCTGGAGTGTCAGCTAAACTACTAGTAGTGCTGGACATCAGGTGAGCGCTGGCTTGCAAGCTCAACTCTGTAGGCTTCCCTGCACTATCTTCCACATTCTCCATCTTCGTGTATTGAACTGTGTCTTCGCCTCGTCTTGGAACCGCTGTCGCAACAATAGTGTCGTCAGTTTTATGACGACGTTTGATTTTATCGATCTCGTAGCCTTTTATCTCTGTAGCCTTGTCGACGGACATCATGATTTCTGATGTCTAGCCTAAATTCATAAATCGTCACTGTACAAATCCTTTTAAAATGTCACTATTTTATTAATGATTGCGGACATTTTGGCATGTTTAACATATGATTCACACATAAATACGGTACACAACAAGACGAACACAAAGCAGCCATTTGTAAAGTTTTGACGTTTATTTTTAGTTTTTATTTGATTAGATCCCATAACGCATGAGACGACAACATGAGCCAAACAGACATTAGGTTATGGCCGTTCTGCAAGCAGTATTTTAAAAAAGATGCACTATCTAAACTAACCCACGACAATTATTATTATAATATGTAAGAATTGTAATCGAAATTTTGGTAAGTTATTTTAAATCAAATCTGATTTTAATTTTAACTATTGACTTTAGCTTGCACTAATAATTGTCGTTATGTCTTATTAAGCAAGCAACTGTCACTGTCCATTTGACAAATTTTAAAATGATATGGGGATTATAGAGTTAGGTTAGAGGCATTACTAGTGTTTTTGTAAGCATTATATCTCTACATCTATGTAATTTAATCGGTTATTACAATGGAACTATTGCAGAGAACATTATTTCTCAGTTTTGTTTTATATTTGTGTGTAAATTACTGTGACAATGCAAAAATAAATACGCCAAGGGTTCTACTACCATGGTTTGAAAATTTGTATGTAAATTTTACGTTTGAGATCATTGAAGGTGGTTGTTATACTTGGTAAGTAGTATTGGGAAATAGAAATAACTGTCGGATGTGATTTGGTTGTTAAATTTCACTCATTTATAGGAGTTTGTCCCGAGATGACATCATCGATATTGAGCCGCTTTACGAAGACTCCTGGGGTCACTGTTCTCGAGCTGCACGTGTTTCAGTCTCCAAGCGATGTTCTCCACCAGGCTCTGTTATAATCCTAGCTGAGGAAGTCAGCAGCGGAGAGGTGAGTGCGTGATTTTAAAATTGGCGGGAACACATGTTTTCTGTTAATAGTACATTTTTTATTCACAAATTTCTTTAATGATATGTCACTGAATTCTTTACTGTATTTAGAGAATCTATTAATACAATTTTTGAGCATGGTAATATAAAAACATTTCTAATATACATGATATACTAGTGATGTAGTGAATATTCGCAATCGCATTCGCGAATATTCGTAAATTTTTGCATATTCGCATAATTTCTGCGAATGTTTTACGAATATGTATGTATATCTTCAAAAAAGGTTAATAAAATGAAAATCTTTTTATCGAATCTTTTCTTTTAATAAAATCAAAAGAATTTCTTATGTTTTTTAATATGAGTAAAAATAACCTTGTAATCACCATGATCAGTTTTAACTTTATCATCTGTATTATTTATTTATTTTCTTTACTGGGGGCAATGAATATTTGCATGAGCATTCACAAATGTCGGTAGCAAATATTAGCATTTGCCAATGTTCAGAAAATGACATTCGTTACATCACTAATACCTCATAACAGTCATAACTCTTGTATTATCCTTTTTAAACATGGCAACACATCTCAATAAAGTCTTCACTACTGTATATAAATAATGTTTAGAAAGTGTTTTAAGCAATTTATGAACATTATTTAGTGCTACTATATCCAAAATAGAAATGTTGTGTTAAGAAATTAATCAATTTGAACCACACAATCGTTCTGCACTTGTACTTAACTACAGTTTGATTGTATTGTTATTGTCACAAACTGCTTTTCCGTCTTTTATTGTGTACACTAAAGGTTCCCAAAGTGGTCCAGGTGGACCTCCAAGGGTACACGGGAGACTTGACAGGGGTATACATTGCTGTGACAAAAAATGGTAAACAATTCGTAAAAGGGGGTTCACAATTTGTAAAATTTTGTTTAAAAATTACAAAAAACTTAATGTGTGGAATACCCTTCATATTTAGGAGTATGAAAAATAGATGTTGACCGATTCTCAGACCTACCTGATATGCACAGAAAATTTCATGAGAATGGTTAGAGCCCTTTCGGAGGAGTTTGTTACCAAACACTGTCACACAAGAATTTTACCTATAACATTATGAAAGCCAAGTTCTAGATTTTTTTTACATTAAAATGAATTATTGTGTTTGGACATTTTCAGATGCTACGTGGAGATGTGGATATAGATAGAATTAGCTCATTGAAAGTCATGAGTACAACATGGAAGTTGTATGTAGAGGAAGCCCCAGAAGCGTTTGAAGTGATTGCTTATGATGATCAAGGTGTGATTTAATTTGTGTTAGTTTACTCGTAGAATGACAGACAATCATGGAATGAATGAAATATTTAATTGAACTATTAATATATTGGTAATTAGAAACATGTGAAGGTGATGCATGCCTTACTAATAAATTATTAATATACAGTGTAAACTCTTTATAATGACACTGAAGGGACTGTGCATTTTATGGCGTTACAGAGAGTTGTCATTAAGTGGACAGAAGAAAAATCAGAATTAGATAATGTTTATTTCAGTACTATTGCTATTACAATCTTATTTGAACACTATTGCATATACTCTGATAATTTTGTTTGACGTCTTCTGCTGCACCACAATTTTGTTGTGTTTTTTACTTATTTTATTCATACTCATCTTGCCATATAGAGATATCTTGGTGATAAGGAAGTACTTTTCCAATAATTTAGCTGCTCGGCGAAGGCTCAGTCTCATATATATTATTAGTCATGGTCAACAACAGCCTACACATGGAAGCAATCCCAATTCGTAAATGAAAAAACAAATTTGTTGGTATGTTCGGTATGCATGATGCCCACAGTCAAGATCATTACGCATTAGGATAATAAAGTGACAAAAGAATATACACACCTGTGCAGTTTTTACTAGTTTTGGCAACTTTAAAGGTACTTATGATTACTTAACTGTTGTCGTTATTGAGAGTGGGTGTAATGCTATACAGAGTGTATCACTGTATGAAAGACAAGCTAAACCTACCAAAGCCAAGTGATTTCGACCTTTTAGGGAGTTTATCGTTAAATCGAGTGACATTACATGGAGTTAACACTGTATTTGTAATTAGAAGCATATAAAGGAGCTTATTTGGTGCTACTTTGCTTGAAATAATTGATTTGTGTTGTACGACATTAAGAATATGCTTTTAGTAACATCTTGTGTACTATTAACTGCCTCGTTGGTCAAGTGCTTTCTACTATTGACTTATGTGTGATGTTACATTTTGTGTGTACTATTGGTAATAATATTCTAAGAAAAATAATTAAATCACAAATGCATCATGGCTGTAAAACATATATTACTATTATGTACTTCTATAAGAGTAAGATAAAAATACATAATAAACAAATTTTGTATTATTTAGGCAGTCTTCTAATATTTACAAACATATGCTTTCCGGGACATCCTGGTCATCGTGACTAATCCTTTCACCAAGATGGCTGATTACTCTACTCTACGAAGAAGTGTTCTAATTGAGTCACCGTTTCACACTTTAACACTTATTTTGTGATAGAATGTATTAGTGGGCTATGAACATAATATTGATAGTCGCTAGGAATAGTATATTTTGGCCATACAAAAAATTTTTATTAATAAAAATAGTCGCGTTTTTTTTCTGCTAGAATATATGTGGTTTTATTACTTGCCTTTATATTGAGATTAATTTATTTTATTTAGGTAATAAATTCACAACACTTGAAGGTGTAAGTTTCAAATGGATTATACAGAATGTTGGTGCTCAGCAAGGGGAAGATATTTTGGTCAAGTGAGTATAGACTTTGTAAATTAAATAATTTTATCAATTCTGAATTTTCTATCACATTTAATTGTAAACAATTTTTTAAGTATCTATTTATATTTTCTTATGACAATGTAACTAGAAATTGGGTCTCTTGAACTTGAATCTCTCTTCTTTCAAAGGCTGATTAATTTTATTTTCTTAAGTAATCATTTCCTTTAAATATATTAAGCACTTTATGATAAAATAATCTAAAAACAAGTTATATTGGTTGTGTTGGTTGTAAGTGTAATTGCCGATCAGGAGGTCCTGGGTTCGATTCCTGGGTTGGGTACTATAGAACTTTTGTAATTTACATTTTCTAGTAGTAGCTCAGTCTGGATTTGTGCCCGGTGCTTGGCAAAAGGCTCACCACCTAATATCCATAGTGGGACGTAAACGTAACTGGTGAAATGTGGGAGTGTACTACACTCCTCTGCCTACCTCTTCGGGGTTAACAGGCGTGATGCGACGTTTAATTTATATTAAGTTGGGTAAGATTCATTTTATTTAAAATAGTCTTCAAACAAATTGTAGGTTAGTCAGCTGGCGCGACACTGATTATGAAGCACCTCATGGAGTAGCAGAGCTGGAGGCCAAAGGACTCAGATCCCATTCAGTACTCCTATACGGCCAGGCAATGGGAGAGTGTAATGTATTTGTTTGCTTGGAAGACATATGTACAGATTTCACCTTGAGGGTAGTGGCTAGTGTTGTCCTCACTCCAGCCACTGCTTTCATAGCCCCCGAGGACACTATACGCTACAGGTATGCAATTATTGTTAACTATAAAAATTAAGGATAGTTATTATTTAATCTTGGAAAATGTACTCATTAAAATTATTTTAAAAGATGACTACACAATGATTTTAACTGGAAATCCTAAAACCATTCAATTCAGTGATATTATATGATTTTGTTTAATATTTTTTTAAAAAGCTACATGTATTATAATGTTAATGATGTAAATCGTGATATTTTATATGTATATAACAATGACAAATTAATTACATTTCAGAATTGTTGGAGCGCGAGCAGGCCGTCTGACTATACAAGATGTAGCAGACACATTGTATTCGATAAAAATACCTAACACTGGAATTGCTCTTCTCGAGGACATGATTAGCTTAGTGAAGGGAAGGGAAATTGGCACTACATCTATTCAGCTCATGTCGGGGATGACGGAAATGGCATCTGCGTCTTTAACCGTAGTCGAGCCCCACTCTATTCGAGTGACCATAAGGCCTGCAGATTTAATAATACATAGTGAAGAGTTTGTGATCCACTGTGTCGTGTTCGACAATGATGGCCATGCTCTAACAGTTGGTGAAGAAATGCTGATAAGACTGTCAGTGGATGGTGAAGCCAATGTTGATTTGTTGAGGTCAACAGAGAACGGCACAATAACTGAAGCAATTGCACACAATTCTGGACCATTCACTGTCACAGCCAACCTTTATTCTATCGCTGGAAGGACATTGTCAAAAAGGGTGAGATATTGGATTATTATATAATTATCTTCGAGGCAGGTAGTACATCAATAACTCTGATGTTGCAGGTGAATTCATGATGTAACTTCAGGTGGCCTGTCTGCCTGTGTGAAAACAAATAGATTTTACAAATGTAATGTTAACTTCTGTGAAGTGTCCCTGTAGTACACAACATTTCATTTAAAGTCATGTTTATTGACACACAGTAATGTAATCCTATATTATTACTGCCTATATGATTAAAGAATAGCCTGTCTATCCTGCAGTTGAATTAAACAAAAAAGTTTGTTCTACCGAATTCAATTTACACTCGTAACATTTCTTATTAGTGGATTAGATCTGTCTGAACACATTAAAAAGTGTCAAAGTTCATGTTCATTTTTAGGTTGAAGGTCAAACATCAGGTGTCGCTATTGATCCTTTGGAGATTATTCCACCCGAGTTGTTCGTAGCGTGGACTGATAATACACAGTGAGTATAAAAGTTATATCTTGTCTAAACTCCATGTTATGTCTTGTCTAAATGATGTATGACTTCTGCAGTAATGTAATTGGGCAGTAAACATAAATTGAAATTTACAGGGAAGTGCCTCTGAAACACCGCGGTGGTGGCGAAGAACCAGTGATGTGGTCTGAGAGTGAAACAGGACAGAATGATCTCTCGGTTTCTCCTGAGGGTGTAGTGTCTATATACGGAGCTGGCTCTCTAAACGTGCGAGTGCACCTGACTAAGTACCCACACATTCACGCTACTGGCACGTGAGTATTGAACATATTAATTATACTTGCGGTTGGATGCAAATAGTTGAAGATCGAGCGCAGTGGCCTGCTATTGGAGTGGCCTATGTCCAGTAGTGGACGGGAATAGGTTGCATCCATCTTCTATACTAGTTACTAGGTAATTAATAGTTTAGAACAAATTAACGGTAACAGTGGCACAGTGAACAAGAACAAGTTCTGATTATTATCATCAGTCTGTTCAGTCCTTTGTTGGACATAGGCTACCTCTAAGGGGTTTTCGCTCATAATCTCCACCCTGCACATACAGTGTAGGTATCTCAGCCCACAAGGTTCTTATACCGTCTACG
>DWTO01005327.1:0-10832 GCA_018244755.1 Jemadia pseudognetus
CACCACGTCCTTGACGGTGTGCTCGTTGTGCAGCAGGTCGGCGTCCCACACCTGACCCAGCGTGAGCTCCGACAGCGCCCAGTCCACCTTCAGCGCGCGGCACAGCTGGCGCCAGTGCCGCTCCTTCAGGGCGTCCGACTTCAGCTCCACGATCAACATGTTCACCTGAAATGAGAGTACTGATAAAATATTTTTCAACACATTAGGGCTGAATTGAATAAGACCTCATTAAGAGTCATTTGCAAAAGTTTACTCACCCTTGACCTTGACACAGTTAGTAACATGGAATATTCTGTCAAAGATTGAAGAGAATTCATAAATGATTGCATATGTAAACTGAATACCACTTTCTTCTTTAGTAAATATTTAGAATTACGAGTACATTCAGTTTCATGAAATCTTGACATGACTCTTACACCTTAAATCCCTTAGTAAAACTCCACAACACAGTAAGCATCCTACTTTACATTTCAAAATATATCACAGCATACCTTGGTGTATGACTGGAGTAGTTTCCGGACATACTCGTAGCTGTCGTACATACGCAGACGAGCGGGCAATTCCTTGAGTTCATTCAACATAGCCTCCAGCTGTTGACTGTAACATGAGACACATACATATGAATATCTTCGAAGGCAATAAAAAAAAGTAAAAAAAATACGATTTCTAGTCTTTGAAACGTACCGAAGTTTTCTTGGTTGTACAGAGAGCCAAGGCTTCTCTCTGATATCGTCGATCTGAGTCCAAATCTTGCTGAGAGAGGACCACACTCCACGGAGGTCTTGCAACTCTTCGAGCGCCACTGTCATTCGCTCATTGTTAACAGAAGTTCCTGCATTAGATAATAAAAGTCGGTTATTTAAATCAGCCACTTTCAATTATATAATACTGTTTTAATAAAACAGTATATTCCATTCTTGAATAATATAACTTATATTATTATAATTCCTCTGAAATCATTGCCGCTCTTGGTACGCTTGGTGCGCTAAACTAATCAAGTTCTGCAACCTATATGTGATGGTAAATTCTGTACAATTTAGTGCATAGAATTGCTACACATGCATGCCGAATGCTATTAACACAAGTTATTGACCAGTATCGTGTAACTCCAGTGCTTCTTTGGCTTTGGCAACATTGTCTCGCTCGTCCTTCAGCTTTGTGTATCTGGTCTCCATTGCCTGCAGCCTGGCCAAAGCGTCCTCTGGTCTTGTGGAGCCATCAGTTGGCTTGCTACGTTCCCACTCCGCTAGGAACTCCAAAGTACGCGTTTCAACGGCTTTGTCTTCCGCGACAATTTTTTGTTGGAGCGAAGCCACCTAAAAATATTCATTTATTTTTGATAAGGGTACTGGATACTGTACGGGATAAGGGACTGGATAATCTTTTTTGTTATTTTGAATAATTGAAATTCTTTTAAAATGTGTACAAAAGTAATATAGTCATATACCTGAGTCTGGATAGATGAATCCTTCCTGCGCATGATTTCATTGAACGCGCTCCATTCCCCTTCAATGTTGTCGACATGCAACCATTGAGCCGGAAACTGGAACCTATAACAAATTTCACACGTTTATACCTCCGATTGCGATCTCAGGGACATATTGCGCTGGTTATAACATCTTTGGTTGGTTGGTTGGTGCCAATAAAAAAATATATAAAAATGCACCTCTGTCTTTCTAGAATTCTCTGCGCCTCTCTGTAAATGTCAACCTGCTTCTCCCATGCCAGGACTTCTCGCTTCAATTGTTGCACGTATGTAATGAGCGAAACCGCATCACTAGTCGAGGCAGCCTCTGAAAATATTATATAGATACATTATTATCATCACAGTATAGTGCAATCCTACCTGAACATAGTTAATGCCCCGGTCGGCGACGAGCAGCAGTGTAAGCGCCGCAACAAGCTCTGTTCTGCGAACCGCAACTTGCATGTCTGTGCTAGAAATTATGGGCCAAACCCTCTTAGGAGAGGCCTAAGTCCAGCAGCGGATTGAGGCAGGCTGATGATGAGGATACTATGATATAAGCTTTATGAAAAAACTAAAGAGAATAATTTATTATATGAGGAGTAATTACAAGTAGGTGGCCCATAAAGACTAAGCATTGTGAAGTTATGACTATAATTGTGTGTGGTTGTGTGACTGGAAGTGTGTCGAGACGCCCGCACCGATGGACTGCTGCTCGAGCTGGCCGCGCGACTTGGCGAGGCGGCCGTGGAACTGCACCATCTCTCCGCCCAGCAGCGCGCCGAACTTGCCCAGCACCTCCTTGTGCCACGCGTCGTACTTGAGCGCCACCTTGCTCTGCACGCGCGCGAAGTCGATGACCACGGGCCCGTACTCGCGCCGCGTGTCCGACGTGTCGAATGTGGTGCGCGATTTCCTACACACGTTCGTTTTGTATACATATATTTCGGGACGTCATCCACGTTTGTCTTAGCGATGCTTTATTTAACGAACAAAAAATTGGTTATATTGTATTGTAGAATAATATGCTACTAAATAGTTAACGGGTTAAGTTATAGTTTAAAACTATTCAAAAAACAACGATCATTATCATCCGATCATACACTTTAGGACACGATATTGATTGTGTTTATTATTCTTATAATATGATACGCTATTTTAATATATAAAAACATTGAATTGTGGTCTGGTTTCGTTACTTACTTGATATCATTAAGACACTTGATCCACAAGGTGATGTCATCGCCCAGGCGGCCGTACAAACTGTCTGGCTGCAGATCCCACAAGGCTTGATAGCTATAAAACGGTAAATTGAGTCAATTATAGAAATACTGTAATACGGTATTTAAAAATATACTTCGAAATCCGTATAATATGAATAGGTTAAAATATGCTAAAGTAATGAAAACGTACCGAAGCCACTCATCGACGTATTCCCGAACTTGCGATATCTTCTGTTCGATCGCATCATAAGCGTACTCGAGGGGCGCGGAGCCCTTGGGCAGCTTGGTCAACAGGTTTCGGTACGTAGCTGTTTGCGCTCGAGCCACGCCCACTTGGTATCTGTAACGGAACCAAAATTTTGATTATTTAACAGGGCATTTGAAAATTTTAAGGTATTTTAAAATAACAATCATTACAGAAATTTCTAGAGTTTATAAATAAATCTATATTGATAATTTTATAACGAAGAGTCTAAGCTTTTTAAATACATTCAATATTCCAAAACTAGTATCTCGTAGTAAATAGGAATAAAATACCTGGTGCTTTGCAAGCGGTGTTGGCTGGTGACGATGGCTTGCCACGCGAACATCTGCCTCATCAGTTGGAACCGCGCTTCCTCTAGGGACAGGAACAGGTACATTTGTTGATTTGTGATGCGTACTTCATGTACCACACGAGCAATCTGTAACAATGACATACATAATGTTATATGTGTATTAGAACAATTGATCGATTTCAATTTAATGTAGTTCAGTTTGTTTTCTTTTCAGAGGTCAATAATCTCTGCTATCAAATTACTTAAACGAAATGTTCATAAAAAAATTACTCACTAAGCATAAAATACTCTTAAAAGAATGTTAGAATAATATTAACGTGTATGTAGTGTATAATTACAGTGTTCTTGACATAATAAAATATATGTATTATAGAGAAAGCTTTTCCATTGTTAAATGTTTCGTGAGTGTTACACATTATTAAGAATTAAGCCATGAAGAAGGACCTCGTATAGGTCCGAAACTAGTCGGGCCATCCCGAAAAAACGCACGTGAGTCCAGCCGGCTTAATTCTTAATAAAGCTAGAAATGGAAAAATATCGGTGCATATTATGAATACTAGAGAAACGGAAGTAGTTTTACATTGTTTCACACCAGAAATAATACCTTTAGATGAGTATGACTGCTTTACGTTTAAAGAAGTAACAAACAATGGAGAAAGAGTTAAAAAGTTATTCGATTTACTGAAACTAGAAAACATGAACACAGAAGAACAGAAAAGTATTGCAAGTATATATGCTAAATTTGCAGATATATTTCACTTATAGGGTGATCGATTGAACACTTGCAATTTATACGAACAGAAAATACACCTAAAAGAAAACACCAATCCAGTTTACTCCAAACCTTACAGACTGCCACATTCTCAGAAAGCAGAAATTAGTAAACAAATACAGGAAATGATAGACAACGATATTATTGAGGAGTCAACTACAGAATGGTCCAGTCCATTACTGATATTAAGTAAGAAAGTGAGTGCAAATGGTGAAAAGAAATGGAGAGTTGTACTAGATTACAGAAAACTAAATGATTGTGTCAAAGACGATAAATTCCCATTACCAAATATCAACGAAATATTGGATTCTTTATCAGGAGCTATGTATTTTAGCCACTTGGATCTCAATCAAGGCTATTATCAAATGAAATTGGATGCAGAAAGCCGAAAATATACAGCATTCGTAGCCGATAAACATTATCAAATGAAACGTTTGCCAATGGGTCTAAAAACAAGCCCTAGCGCATTCAGTAGAGCAATGACAATTGCATTATCAGGATTAAATTATGAGAAATGTATAGTTTACCTGGATGATATCATTGTGATGGGAAGAAATTTAAATCAGCACAATAAAAATCTTATTGATGTATTCTTACGATTAAGGAAAGTAAATATGAAACTAAACCCATTAAAGGGTCATTTTTGAAGAAAGATCTTTTGTACCTAGGTCACATTGTTACACCAGAAGGTATAAGACCAGATCCAGAGAAGATTAAAGTTATGCAAAATTATGCAACTCCTAAAAACGCTGATGAGGTTAAGAGGTTTGTTGCGTTTGCAAATTATTATAGAAAGGTTATACCAAATTTTGCAAACATTACAGCAAGTTTGAATAATTTGACTAGAAAAAATGTTAACTTCAATTGGACTACAGATTGTCAAAATTCTTTTGAAACTTTGAAAAATGCAATATGCAACCCGCCTTTATTGCTATACCCAAATTTTTAAGAAAGTAATGAGTTTATAATTCATACAGACGCTTCAGGATTAGCTATTGGAGCTGTTTTATCAAATCAAGACAAAAATCCAGTAAAATATACTGGTCTTACTTTAAACAAAGCTGAAAGAAACTAACCTGTAATAGAGAAAGAACTTTTAGCAATTGTATGGGCTATCAAATATTTTCGACCATATGTTTATGGAAGAAGCCCATCGGAGCGGCACAACAACAATATTGTGTACATCAGAGAAGCAATGACAAAAGTCAATAAAACCATATTGTGGCAGGCTAAGCAGGAGCTTAAATATAACCAAAATTACAAGTATGTGTGGTTCAAAAAGGGATTTGTAAAAGCACGCAAAGATGACAGCTCAAAAATCCACACATTAAGAACCTTAGATGACCTAAACGATCTAAAAAAATGAACTAAATATAGATACTAAGCATCTAATCTGAATTTACCTTACCTAATATAAATTATAAATTAATTATACATTTAAACTGGATAGCGAATTACAAGAAATTTATGAACTTAATGACTGTTTAAATGTGAATGAATTTTTAAATCGCATTCCAAACTTGCATTTAAATCTATTGTGCGTTCATATTAATATCAGATCTCTTATAAAAAACTTCTCTGCGCTCGAACAGTGTATATTGACAGCTAAGAAATGTATAGATGTCGTAATAATTACTGAGGTTAACATTTCAGATAGCATCAGTTGTTTGTATCATTTAAATGGCTACCAAATGTTTACTGCTTTAAGAAAAATGAGAAGGGGTGGCGGTATAATCATATACGTAAGTAACAGACATAAATGTAGCATTAAAACAATATATACCAACTATTTCGAAAACATTCTACTGTCTATTACGACACCTTCAAATTATACTGCGAATATTTGTGCTGTATACCGCCCTCCCAGCTCCAGTAAAAATCTTTTTATTGACGAACTCCTAAATACAATCAATAGATACTCTATTAACACTGATTTATACTTACTGGGTGATACAAACATAAATCTGAAATTGGATAATCCTACAAAACATAAATACGATAACATGTTACACAGCGTGGGCCTTCTATGTGGGATCACAGCACATACTAGAATAGAATTATGTAATGGAAAAATAAGTAAATCTTGCATAGATCACATTTACGCTCGATCCCGCACACAAGACCTTTACACGGCAGCGATTGGTATGGCACTAGCTGACCACCGGGCAATTATACTCGCTTGCATCGGAGCACGAACACAGGATGCTCCAAAATATAAATCATGTATAAATAATAAGAAGTTGTTAACTTATTTAGAACAAATAGAATGGGAGTCTACACTTAGCATGACATGCCCTTTAAATATATATAATTTTATAAATACAAGTTTTGCAGAATGTTATAAAAAATCTGAATATTTAACTAAAATTAAACACAACGATGCGAGAAACAGTAACTACTGGATCAACAAAAAAATTATTAAAGCATGTGAATATAGGGATAACTTATTTACGCAATGGATAAAAAATACTAATAACATGATTTTAAAACAAAAATATAATAAAGCTAGGAACTACGCAAATTCTATAATTAAAAAAACTAAGAATAAAAGTATTAAATTAGACATAATTTCCAATAAACACAACCCCAAAAACTTGTGGAACATTTTAAATAGGCTAACTGGCAGAATAAAAACTACCATTGATGAGGCTCTAGAACATTTCCTCGGAGACAATGACAACAGCTCTAAAGATATTGCAAACAAATTTGCGCACACGTTTAATAATAGTGTCAAACAAATAATTTCGAAATGCTCTGAACCATTGCTAGATAAAATAACATACACGGTTCCAGCTAATGTGACTATGCGATTTACTCCTGCAAACCACAAAACAGTTGAAAAAATAATTAAATCACTCAGTAGTAATAAAGCTCCCGGGGTAGATAGAATTAGAGCAATAGACATAAAAAGGATATGTGACAAATTAAAAGTAGTTCTTGCTAACCTTATAAACGCAAGTGTAATCACTGGAAAGTACCCACCTTTGTTGAAGACTGGTATTGTACGGCCAGTACATAAAAAAGGTAGTCGGTCGGAGTATGACAACTACAGACCTATAACTATCTTACCCACCATAGATAAAATAGTAGAAAAATACATAAGCTCTCAAATACATCACTTTTACAACAGTCACGGTATATTAACAGACAACCAATACGGATTTCAACCTCACAAAAACACCACTCAATTACTCTCGACATTTACTGACAGCATATATAACCACATTGATAAGAAGCAGCATGTTTTAGTTGTTTTTATTGACTACAGTAGGGCATTTGATACACTCAGACATGAAAAACTACTACAAAGCCTAAATGACACTGGTGTTAGAGGCAAACTATTAATCTGGTGTGCAGACTATTTACAGGATAGATCTTATAGGGTTAGGGTTAGTAATACTGACAGCTATCCAGTCTTAGCATCAGAAGGCACAGCGCAAGGTTCAGTGTTAGGGCCTTTGCATTTTCTCGTCTACGTAAATAGCCTTGCTAATACAATAAAACTCTGTGAGATATACCAGTTTGCCGATGACACATGTTTAGTTGCTACAGGCTGCAATGTAGAAGAAGCTCTGACTAGACTCCAATGTGACTTCGATGTACTAGTGAAGTGGTCTCACGATGTGGGACTAGTCCTTAACGCCAACAAAACTAAACTCATGTACATCAGCACCAGTAAAAATAGAAGTACTTTTATACCAAAACTAATTGCACACGGCCACCAATGTCTTCACATAAATAATAATAATAAAAATCCAATACCCTGCAATTGTGACACTATAGATTTAGTAGAGAAACATACATACCTCGGACTTGTAATCGACAATCGACTTAACTGGAAAGAGCACGTTAATCATATCTGTGATAAATTAAGAGCAATATTAGCCAAATTAGTCCTAATTAAATACAAAATACCTTTTAAAACATTGTTAATTCTGTACAAAGCGTTAGCAGAATCAATTATATCTTATGGGTTGTCAAGCTATGGGAGAACCTTTAAAACACAGCTAGACAAAATTTTTTCACTGCAGTTGCGAATTCTAAAAAGAATTACTCCTAATAAGATAAAGAATAATTTTAAAGAAGACTATCGTAAATTATTTACAATCTGTAAAATTATACCGATTCATGAAAAAACTGAATTTAACTTATTATTAGAAAATTATTTTAACAAAACTTTACAAAAAACTGAAAATACTTACTCGGCTCGTAGATTTGACAACTTAAAACTTCAATTACCCACATATAATAATCTATATGGTAAAAGACGACTAAATTATGTGATACCTTACCTAATTAACCAAATACCAAAAAATTTTAGAGAAGAAATTACAAACAAAAATTTCAAACATAAATTAAAGAAATATTATTTTCAACTAATAAAAGATAAATACAAATAAATCAAACAAGCGAAGAAAGTATTAAATAGAAAAAAAAATAATAAAAAATAAAGTATAAAATTGTAAAAATAACAAAAAAAAAACCATCCTGTATGTGTTAAGCAAATGTGTGGCATGAGACACGTACCATAATACTGAGGAGCGTCAATTGAAGATTTTTGCTTACCCACCTACGATTATCTCACATTTAATCCTATATTGTATCGACGGCGCAGGGTGTACGGTAAAACTCAAAAGAGTTTATGTTTACACCCTTTCATCTAAAATGTAATGTGTTTACCTTGTATGAGAATAAATAAATAAAAAAAAAAAAAAAGAAAGTTCAACATTTGTTCGGATCATAGACCATTGATAAACTTATTCAACATGAAAGATCCATCGAGTCGACTTACCAAATTCAGGCTACGTTTACAAGAATACGATTTTGTAGTAGAATACACGCGAGGAAAAGATAATGCCGCTGCAGACGCTTTATCTCGTATAGTATTAACAACGGACGACCTAAAGTCTATTAATGATAAACTCAATTGCCTCATGGTTATGACTAGAAAACAAAGAAGAATGATGGATGAAACTGAAAATAAGAAGAAGGATAACGATGAAAAAGCTGACGATTGGACTGATCACCCAAGAGTCGTAGAAATATTTAAACGGACAAAAAATTCGGTAGAATTCAACTTGGAGACTAACGAATATACGAAGAATGAGACATGTTTAGGAAATGTTCACAGTAAAGAAAAAACCTTTATGTATACGCCTTCAAGGAATATGGTTACAATGAATCCTAATTCTAGATCATGGTTGAAACGAGCTTTCGCAGTGATAGAATTAGAGCAATTCTGTAACAAAGAAAATATTAAAGAATTATGCATAGTAAAAAATGAAAGAAATGAAAAGTTAATATAAGAGCTAGCTCAAGAAGTTAAAAATATAAATAAGTGACAAGGACCACGATTATGCATAATAAAAGGTGTAATAAAAATAGAAAAAATGGATGACAAAAAGGTTATATTAAATGATTTTCATATATTGCCAAGCAGTGGACATGCTGGTATAAGACGAATGACGAATAGTATAAAGAGACGTTACTATTGGACAAATATGGACAACGACTGTCTGACTGTTAAGCTCCAGTTGTGAGCTGGGGGTCTTAACTACAAGAAAAAACACTGTAACAATGCACTGATATATTCTTGGCGTGTATGCGCGATGTAAGTGACGGCGAGTGAGTGGCCGGGCGGCGCTGGCTATAAGCTGCGTACACGCAGAGGCCCGCCCCGCGCCCCGCCAACCGGTTCTGTGATCGCAGGAACAACGACATAATTAACTTTGTGAACAAATGTGAGCAATGTCAAAAACAGAAGTTTCATAAGCAAGTGACGCAACCTATGTGCATTACTAGCACTGCATCTTCAGCTTTTGAAACAATATTTCTTGATACAGTCGGTCCCATAACACGAGATGTTAATGGAAACGCTTATATACTAAGATTGCAATGTGAGTTGACGAAATACGTGGAAGCATACCCAATACCAAATAAGGAAACAAACACAGTAGCCCGTGCTTTAGTTGATAACTTTATTTTACGATACGGTATTCCACAGACGATTGCAACTGACAGAGGTACTGAATTCATTTCAGCAACTATGAAAGATGTTTGTAAATTGTTAGAAGTAAAGCAAATACAGTCAACAGCATATCACCACGAAAGTATTGGTTCTTTAGAAAACTCACACAAAACTTTGGGAGCTTTTCTAAGGATTCAAACAAACAACCAAACTCAAAATTGGAGCTCTTTGTTACAGTACTGGTGCTTTGGATATAATACAACGGTTCATTGTGAAACACAATATACACCCTATGAACTTGTATTTGGTAAATTGTGTGGTATACCAAGTAATCTTGTAAATAAAGTTGATCCAATTTACAATTTTGATAACTACCCTAGTGAGTTAAAATACAGTCTGCAAATATCACAGCAAGAAGCAAAAGAAAATTTAATATAGTCCAAATTACGCAGAAAAAGCAATTACGATAAAACAACAAATTCAATAAATTATAAAGAGGGAGATTTATTACTTGTTAGAAATGAAAATAGGGAAAAGTTGGATCAAGTTCATATGGGACCATACAAAGTAATAAGTGATACGGGTGTTAATGTAAAAATATTACAAAATGGTAAAGAAAATATAATTCATAAAAATAGAACAGTACCATATCAAGTGTAAAAAATAAGCATATTATTAGAAAAAAAATTTTTTTGACTAAGTGATATCTCATATGAGTACTTATACCTCATACCTACATTACATCTCCCTTCCTTATTTAAAAAAAAACGCAGAAGAGGTAGGCAGAGGAGTGTAGAACACTCCCACAATTCACCAGTTACGTTTACGTCCCACTATGGAATAGGTG
>DWTO01005328.1:0-10831 GCA_018244755.1 Jemadia pseudognetus
CCGCCGCGCTCCGAGGCGGCCGGCGCCGCGCTGCCGCGCCCCGCGCCGGTGAGTGCGTTGCGATCCGACGCTCCCCTCCATTATTATCGCGACCCTCCGCTGTATTTGCATTAATGCTCATTTAAAAAACACCGGCAAGTAACAGTGCCACGTGAACCGAATAACGATATGTTAATGTCGCCCTCTGGTGTATAACGATTATGATATTGTATATAACAATCTTACTAGAATACATTAACGAATCTTTACAGTCACTAAACGATTTCTCGAAGTCATTATAGTGATATTATAAAACCCAAAATCCCCGTTGCAGTTTTAATATATTAATGAATGAATTAACCCTTTACTTCGCTAGTGACAAAATGTGGGCGTAGTAAAATCCCCCAAAGGTATAGCTTAATAATGTGAATATGAATTGTTGGCTCTGATAACAATAATAATGTGTTTAAACTTTAATTAGTGTTATTACACAGTTTTTCATAGCCTTTGTTTAAATTGTATCCATTTTACTCGAACAATTAAAAGTTACTGGATACGCTATATTGTTAAGTAATACGAAGTTGAAAGGGTTAGTTATTGGCATATTTCCCACTAGAATAAAAAATGTTTTTAATCTGTTACACTTAGGAGGGGAGTAAATGTCCGATATATTTCTTGAACTTTTTGTAAAATTTTAAGAAATATGTTTAATTGGGCTATTTAATTTTTTTAGTCTGTTCTGGCAGTCTGATTGCCTAATATATTCTACAGTCAATCATTAATGTTGATTGATATAGTCGGACACTTATTCCTGCTCTGAAATACATATAATTAAAACCATTTTTTTCCATTTCCATTCCCGAATCTTCATGAAAACCGTTTGAATCAATATAAAACTGCCTGTGTGTGCGTGTGGCAAAATCAACGCTTTTGATTGGACGATGCTATATCATAAAACGCTTGCTCGAACCCGATTGGCGGATATTTGTCGGCTTGCCTGCGATCGGTCGCTCGGGTCGTCTTCGGTCGTGATCGAGCGCAGCAACTGCTATCGCGCCACGATGAGCTAAAAGAGAAAGCGAGACAGCTGCTCGAGGCAACGAAAAAGGAGGCGAAGGAGAAGGATAAAAACAATCGTCAGAATTCTAATGAGAAGGAGGATAGCCCTACGGAAATCGTAAACGGGCTTAAAAACGGGGATGCGAGTCCTAAAAAGGTTAGTGCAATATAATCGTAGCATGAAATTTTTGTGAAATCAGCACAGTCCATTGTCAGTTAATTAATCGTTGCACTCAATTTCTTACACGAATGCCTCAAAAGATAGGAGATGAGAATAGAACATGAGCGCCATGCGTACGGTAAGTGTAACTTAAAGTGTGTGCGTGCAGGCGGCGGGCGACGAGCAGCGGCAGGCCGCGCTGCGCGAGCGCGCGCGCCGCCTCATCGCCGACGCGCGCGCCGGCCTCGTTAGGTGAGCTCACCCGCGCGGACACACCGCTATACATTACTCTTCTTATAGTCTCCTGTGAACCGATCTGATTCCAAACAAACTTTTTACAAAAAAATACCTGCAGACGTGGATATCAATATAGTGATGTACATGTATAGATTTAACGATGTATGTACAACTTTTTTTAGTTTAACTTGTTTATAGTGTAATTTCGTTTAACTTGTTTATAGTGTAATTCCGTTTAACTTGTTTATAGTGTAATTTAGTTTAACTCGTTTACAATTGTATACTGTAACGTCACACCTCGCCTGTAATGCTCCGAAAGATAAACGGAGAAGTGTGGTAGGTATATTGCCACGATTCACCGGTTACATTAACGTCGACGAATCCGACTTCCGAGCCGCTACTAGAAATTTTAGTTACAAAAATCTAACGATATCCAATCCGGGATTATAAGTCGAGAGCTCTCGAGCGGCCGCGCCGCCCATCTGTGCAGCGTAAGAGCGCGCGTGCGCGTGTGTCCGCAGCCCCGCGGCGCCGCTGTCGCCGGCGCGCGCGCGCGGCACGCTGGAGATCATCAGCCCGCAGTCCGTGCTGCAGGAGCTGGCCGCCGGTGCGTACGCACGCTCCCACACGCGTAACACTCAATGTAACACCACTGCCGAGGTGATAACATTTTTATCTCGAGTCAGATTTGGCCGTATTATACTAGTAGACAGTAAAAAGATAATATTAATCCCAGACATGGAACGAGCCTGTTCGTTGTGTCGACATTAATTCTAGATGTATATAACATTCACAAACCCAGCGCGGCGGCCTGCGCTGCTGCCGTCACGCCGACGAGCGAATCTAACATCGAGTGCGGTTTGCTTGTTCCTCATTGGACAAAGCAGCAACATGACTCGGGCAGTGACGGCATAATACTTTATTTGTTTCCAGCGGGCGGTGTAGATCAATTGGAGGCCCTGGTGACGCAGTCGGACTCCATACCCTCCAGTCCGGGCTCCAGGAAGGGTTCTGTCAGTCCGGATATATCTGGTAGCATTTATATTCCTCGATATTGGTGCTTGCTTATAACAAGGATTCTTGACATGAAGTTCGACTACTTTTCAAGTAAAAAATGCTGGATGACCGTTCAGGAGTATTCTTACAGTACATGGTTAGCTTTTTAAAATAAAAAATTACAATATCACTGAGGTTGCTTTTATGAAGCGTTGGCAGAACTTTTGTACAGGATTTGGTAACGAAGATAGCTCCCATGCACCTCATTCTATCGCTCGCTGGTATAGAAGGCGCCCGCGGTGGCCGCGCGGACGAGCACGCGAAGGGTGGATTTATAACTGCATACAAATTCTTTGGGTAATGGCGGGGGCGGGCCGCTACGTTATAGAGGACGATCTCACGGTGGAGCCGCTGGATGAGCTCGTGGCTCGTTCGGCGAGGCATGCGCACAACCGAGCCCGCAACGAACTACACGCTCATCTAGTGGACTTTGCGCCTCTACGCGCCCGTCGGCCTGACCCTCGCCCGCTCGTTCGTCAACTAGTAGGGTTAGGGGGTAAACGGAGCTGAATAGCTACAGCTTGGCAAGTGACACCCGTGACATACCACTCAAATTCGGAGTGAAATCCCCAAACCAGTCGCGCATCTGAGACCGGGCGGGTAAAGAGGGGACCGTCGAGGTCCGAATACTCGTATGCGTGCGTGACGCGTGTCGCTGGGCGCAGGCGGCGCGCGCGAGGCGGGCGCGGCGGGCGCGGCGGGCGCGGCGGGCTCGTACCTGGCGGGCGAGCTGGCGGCGCTGGAGCGCGAGCAGAGCGCCGTGGACGAGCGCGCGGCGGCGCTGGAGAAGCAGCTGCGGCGCGTCATGGACGCCGCCGACGACGCCGAGGTGCGCGCGCCGTCGCCGCTCGGCTGCTCTGATCGTCTCTCTCGTTGACGAACGCTGGAACGCTTCACTGGAACGCATCCTTGGTGCTGTTCCGCAGGAAGGCTGTTAATTTTGGCTCGCAATATAACTGTCGAGTTACACCGGCGTTGAGGGTGTTAAGCGGTTAAGTTGTTATGGGAAGCTTTTCACTAATCTTCTCGGTGATCTTCCTTTACGAGATAATAGCTCCGGGTGGTTTGTTTTATCACTGGCATGTTTCATCACTAATCCTAATGAAGAAGTCACCTAAATCAGTTGTAGGTAAATGTACGCTACCCTCCATATTTAAAAAATTGTATATCAAAAACATTCATTTTGTAAATGTATATCAAAATAACACACGAACGAAGTGTCAGCTGAACTGATTTCTAAAAGGGACCCCTACATTTCAGATTGAACGGAAAAATATATTTGTGTCTTGCGTGCGAGTGCCCCGGGACCCGGTATATTAACTTGTTTTACTATTATTAATCACTAACCATCGACGCAGCAAGTGCTTAATACTGTCTATGTACTCACTAATCAATATACGTATAATTATCGTTGACGATGAAGCACAGTCATGTATCGTTACAAACATTAAATTATTTACAATCGTTTATCGTATTATCGTTACAAACATTACATTAAATACATTACTGTGGAACTGGAACATGTATGCTTTTATTTGTCTCGCGGATCGCTGCGAAGTAATTTTGCTCCACGACGTTGCGTAGGTATATCTTAAAACCGTTTTAACGTACCCGTGGCCCGGCGGTCTGCCGCTAAACCACTGGACTAATAAGCGAAATTATTGTTGGAACATTCATTCAAAACTTACCTTTTCTAGTTGATACTAAATATATACCTACCACGACTGTTCATACGGTTAGCGAGTAAAACGAATTTAGTGAGGTGCGCTTAGGAATTTATTGGTAACTTTCTACTAAGCTTCTACTAAACCGCTCCGTCAGGTTCACTAACACTTAGCGCATGGAGCACGTTCCCAAGCCATAGAGTGTGCGATAGTCGCAAGTACTAAGCGGTAGCTACTAAACTGGTTAGGACCATTCGATTAGCAGATTTGAAAATAATCTTATTTACAGCTTACAATTTGTTATTACAGCCTTTACAAATGTAATTTTGTGAAAGTTTTTATATGATGATATTTTATTATTATAACGGCTCATGACGAATTTAGCAAGTAAAAAGAAAAATAGTTAATAATTATTTAAATAGAATCCATAGATTTTAATTGCAGATTGTTAATTCATTATATTTGGGTAAAACTATTGTTATGGCAATTGTTTTTATTACTGCATTCTAAATAGTATTTTTAGTTATTTTTATGTATTTGCGCTACATTTGTTTATAACTTAATTTCATACATAAATGTAATAAACATCGAAATCGTATTTATAAGTAAAACACACCGAAATATGTTAATAATAATTGTTGCTCATCGCCGCCGTGGCGCCGCGCCGTCGCTGTCGTCGCGGACGCGCCGCAGCGGACGTGAGCCGCGCCGTCGCTGTTGCAGGAGGAGGACAGGCTGATGTCGCAGTGGTTCAACTTGGTCAACAAGAAGAACGCGCTGCTTCGTAGGCAAATGCAACTCAACATTCTGTGAGTATTGCTCTCATAACACCGTGACGCGTTATTCCTTTCGTTTTGTTTTGAGAGTTAATAGCTTGCTATTATTGACTCGTTCTAGCTATTAAATGAAAGTTGTTTTGTAATTTTCACAAGTGAAAGTAAAATTTGAAGTGTGGTTACTATATGATATTTTCATTGAATGGTAATCAGTGCTATGTGAAGTGCGAGCGCGTGGCGGCGTGCGCAGGGAGCAGGAGGAGGACCTGAGCCGGCGCTGCGAGCTGCTGGCGCGCGAGCTGCGCCTCTCGCTGGGCGTGGACGAGTGGCGCAAGACGCCGGGCCAGCGCCGCCGCGAGCGCCTGCTGCTGCAGGTCGCCACCGCCGCACACCGCCGCACACCGCCGCACACCGCCGCGCGCCGACGCGCCGCGTCCCGCGCACACCACCGACATTACTCACTATTAGAAACTGCCTTCTGCTTGTGGACACATTGTATAATTAATAAACTTTTAAGTTTTGATGAGCTCAACGAATCCATTTCAATAATGATCAATCCGATATAAGGTTACATGATAATAGATAGTGACAATTATTAATGAAGGATTTTTATTGCGTGTTGTTTTCACAGGAGTTATTATCGGCGGTGAATGAACGCGATAGACTGGTACAAGAAATGGACGAGCAGGAGAAGGCGTAAGTGTTTCTACCACCTGGGGGGACTGTCGGGCGCACCTGTTGCGTGGCCGAAACTTGTGGGTTCGCTTCCGAGAAGGGCTGGGTTCTAATTTAGCTATCTGTAAATGAGCAAATGAATGATATAACGAATTAATGAACTATTATGTTATTTGAAATGCCAGCGGAAAATATACCTGATATTTGTGTTTTAATAGTAAGTTTGAACTAAAGTTATCCATTTTATCTTCTATAGGATCGCAGAAGACGATGAGATTGAGCGCAATCTGTCCAACGTGGAAATACAAAGGAAAAACAACTGTATTTTGCAGTAAATTAGGTTTAGTTTGCATTAAACGACGCTTATTTACACTTTAGTTACTTCAATCAACTAAATACTTTCGTTTTCGAAATGTAATCGAATTTTTACAATGTTATTGGCATATGCTTTTTTAGTGAGAAAGTTTTTTAATTTATGAAATGGCGTCGCAAATTTAGAGGAAAATGTATTTAAATTTTAAAATGTGACTTGATAATGTACTATTGTATGTTTAAACGAAAAAAAAACTAATTTATTTTATTGCGGAGAATCGACTATTTTTTACTTACTGTTTATTATTTTAGTGTGAAGCCACTCGGCCTCGACGTTGTGAGACGAAAAATACTCATCAAAGTTTCCTATACGATTCGTATATAGTTATATATATGTACTTTAGACATACATTTTGGAAATGATAAAAAGACTCTTTACTTGGAATAACTTTTAATGTTTCAAAAAGCACCAAAACAGTGTTGAAATTTTTCATATAGAAAATGCAGAAATGGACCTCATTTACACGAACAGGTTGTGTGAAATCGGTATGAAATAGACATATTATTTTTGTTATTGTTAGATGATGTCGCCTGCCCGCAGTACTGAAAGCTGACTAAATTTTTATCATTTAAATTGTGGCAAAACTATTTTTACAAAGTAAATCTATGTTTATTGCCTGCATGTTACATATTTTTTGTATAGGTTTCGATGTAGTTTACCCGTAAGTTGTAATGTATTAAATTTTGGTTGATGTTAAGTTTTCCGTTAATAACTATCTTTTTTCAAGCTTGGGTCGTTTTATCATTCCAATAAAACGTTATTTAAAATTGTGTATGATAATTATGAGTAAAATTAATTTCTCATTGATACATTACAATGAAATATAACTGATTGTCAGTGAGCCAAAATGGTGAATAGTTTCAATTATAATATATTGTATATAATATCCAAACACGACAGTATCGGTCACCGCCGGCCGACGGGCCAACGGGCCAACGGGCAAAATGTGGATTTGAAATTTAAAATAACAATGATGTGTTAAAATAATATCTCAAATAAGTTGTATGTTCTCATAGCATACATCTCGGAGCCCCGCAGAGCGCGCGGCCGCTGCCGCTCGTGCGGTCGGTACAGCTCATTAGATGTGGGCTCTTATTGTTAGGAAGTGGCGTGCGCGGCGCCGGGACGCGCCGCGCGCCGCCACCCGTGCGGCGGACACGCATGTGTATAGACACATTTGATCTCTGCATGTAATATAATTATATTTGTGTAACTAATAGTTAGACGTTCAACAATTCACCAAAGAGTCCCCTGAATACAACGCGTCTTGACGACCCTCAATGGTGATATTTAAGTACAAGCCATAGACAAGTTATTAGTTTTTAATTTAGAGTACCGTAGAATTTTTATTTTGTTTTTTATACGTGCGTTGTTTCGGCTTTGTTCTGTGACATCAATTACATTTTTTTTGTCAATTTTTCAGTTTGTATATTTTTTTCACAATGAGGTTTTTAATATAATATTTTATTAAAATTAATAATTGTAGTTTAATGTACATATTATTAGCAATCTTTAGTTTTATAATTTATTTATTTGCGGCTATGTTAAATGTAATATATCTTGCCCAACACTGGCAAATGAGTCAATGTTCATCTTTTTATATTGTGTGGGACAAATGTGACCACCCACGGGACGTCTTAGCTGATGATGATTTTCAATACAAAATGTAGTACATTAAACATGAATCATTTCATTTATAAAGTTATCCAACTTCACGTATATTGTAATCAATAAGAGGGTACTTACTCGTAAGATTGTATCTGTCGTACAATAAGTTAAACAAGTACGGCTTGACGGCGGTGATGAGCATTCAGTAATCTGTGCGGCGACGTGGGCGCACCTGCTCTGTTGTACCGCACCCGATGTTGCGACGTTCAATAATGAATGATAACTAAACACTGCATATTACATTTTGCACTGAGTTTAGGTGATTGTCCGACCGATAGCGAGTAAGCAATAGAAAAAAATCTGACAGATTTTAGATTGAGGAAATAATGCCCTTGTTTCCGTTGTTTGTTTCCATTCACGTGGGACAATACTTATGTGTGCTACTGTACTACTGTATTTCCGTACAATAATCCGGAAGTTAAGTGTTACAGGTGTTTTTGCACATCAGACATTTCAATTTAGTTGGCTTTTATCAAAAATTATCTTACAACGATTACTTCGTGTTACTCTTACATTGGGTTCAATGTTTATATCAAAGCTTGGGGCTAGCGGCATCAATTGCAGTTTTCAACGTATAAAATATGGCCCATAATTATATAGAAGACAGAACATTGATGTCAAATTAAAACCGGTAATCATCCAATATTGCAATTAAAGATTTCAGTAGCTTCAATATTAGTTCAAAAACGAGTCGAAACGTTTGTCGCCCGTCGTACAAACCGGTCCATATTTGTATACAATGCGAACAATCAGTTAAATCGTAAATTTCAATGGACTCATTATGGATACCTTACGTTTAAAGGGGTGCTAATTAAATATACATTTTCATAGAATATCACATAATAAATGCTTGGTGTATCTCCTCGCCGTCGGTTGCGTATTTGAATAGTCCCAAACAAAACTGTTAGGTTAATGAAATGTAAATATGAAAAATTCATCATGTTTAACGATAATAATTGTCCGTATTTATAATATAAACTTAATTTGTGTATAATTGTATACATTATCGATAAATCACATTTTTATATATGTATAGTTAATATGTACATCATTGATGAGCATTGTTCACTTGTGTTCGTAGCTAATGGTATAACTCGCGCCGCGCTGCGATGACGTCACGACCATGTACGGACGCGCGCGACTAAAGCCAATGTATGTTTGAATGCGCGCGAGAGATACGGTGGTGTGTGGGGCGTTGCCACCTGCCAGCCGCTGCACTGTCCCATCTAGAGTTGTTTGTATCTGGAAATGAAATTTTTAGGAATGCCTGATTTTGAAAATATATTAAAACAAGTGATATACAATATAAATCGGCTTACAACTATATGTATTGAAATGGTAACATCTTGTTGTTACTTGTCTATGACGACCAACATCGACCCTCCTTAAGTGGTTGTCACGGAAAGTAAACTGTGTCACTAATACATTGTTATACGATTGTTGGTAATATAAATTTAATATTAAGCGAATCTACCTGACCTTACGTCCCGCTTGTGGCTCCACGCTGTTATCAACGTCGCCTGAAATAGTGTGGGTATGTCAGTACGGCTTCAAATTTAATCCAACTTCTACGCGGTATGAGGTCGCGCTCGCGCTCTGAGTGCGCTTCTGTGGTCCGTTTGGCCGTTTTGTTGATAAGTAGAAACAATCTCCTATACTCCAGAACAGTTGTATGTTGGATCACGTTTCAGCCGGCTGTTAGCCTTTGGAGTGACTCGTGCCCAGCTGTGGACGTAAGGTTTCCAACAATCCCACACCCGAACTACTAGGTTGAGCGATATTATTTAAAGACATGTAAACAATATTGTTAGTACATTGTACGTGCCAGTCCAATAAATATTAATAATATTTGATATGAACTTTAATAAATTACTCGGTAGTGAAATAGTATTAAATTTGTCTGCAATGCTGCTCCACACTAGCTCTACAATTCTGGGTGCCCAATAGTAAAATCTTAACGTAGAAGAATGAGTACCAAATTATACCTGGTATTTTGCTACCTTTTTACAACTGCCAATATATGTATAGAGAATATACGTATATAATAAAATAAGTGAACACTAACATCATATTCAGTGTTATACCTAAATGTTCAAGTCTTTTTATGAAACTGAATGAAAGGAGCGAGGCACCGGTGAGGTTGTAGAGTGAGTGTGAGGCGGCAACTCGTACCGTAGACATTTTAAATCTCACTGTTGTACAACACTAATCTTTATCGTCTAGGTAATAAATATCAAAATGAGATCTCAGTCTCAATAAGGTTTTATATGCGTGTAATGATTTTTTATTCTGTGCATTTCTAGATGTGTTAGGTAATTGTATTGTTTGTTTAAACGTTTAGATGAGAACACACTCTTTGTTACTTTAGAGTTGCAGATGTGTGAGAATATTCAATAAATATGCAAACTATGGGTTTGTTTGATAAATACAACTGCTGCGGTGCCGTTGATGGTCTCAATAATTAACAATCCCAAACAACACTACTTACATTAAATGTAACAATGAAAGATATTATAAATTATTATGTTTGGAACGCTTGCAACTTAAGAATTAGGTATCAAATCCAGTAGCTGTCCGTGAATTAATGACATATAATAATCGCGTCGTCTGTCTGTGCCGCATCACTGTTTATTGTAAATGTAACCATTCGTGGAGGTAATAAAGTGATATTGTAACATATCAGTGTTTTATTCAAACGTCGACAACTGGCTCTTACGGACCTGCGTACCTAAAGCGTGACAAACAAATGTAGACGGATACGGGCACCGAGGGAGACTGACACTCGTCCAGCCAGCTGCGGGCCGCTAGCAGCCTGCGTGTCTGAGTAGAGTGGCGGATATAGAATTAGTACGTCAATGGGCAAGGACTTATTTTTATACTTTTCCGTTATTTTTATTTATTAATTCCGTCATTTCCTATAATTTTCCTATAAATTATTATCTTAGCCCGCTGGTCTGTAAGAATACATATATTTTTCTATTAGATATATTTTTCTATCTATCTATTAGATATATTTTTCTAATAATATAAAAACGTCGTGTTGGTTGCAAGTGCGACTGCCGATCGGGAGGCCCTGGGTTCGATTCCCGGGTCGAACACTACAAAATTTTCTAATATAGATTTTCTAGTAGTGGTTCGGAGTCTGGATATGTGCCCGATGCATGGCGATAGGCTCACCACCTAT
>DWTO01005329.1:0-10830 GCA_018244755.1 Jemadia pseudognetus
TGAGCACAAGTATTTGTTATGTGCCTGAGTGTAAACAAAATCTACTTAAGTATATATTTATATGTATGTATGTAGTTTATCAGTCCTCTGGTTATGATACCACAAGCTCTCTTGACACTTTGGGATCAGATGGCCGACTGTGAAGATGTCTCAAGATATGATATATTATTATTTACGCTATTATTTTACACTTCTATGTCAGTCTCTTCTATTTCAGTTAAGTTTATATATTGTGCAATGTGTAAAAAATATATTTATTGCCAGTAGTAATACTTACATATTCAAAATCCTTAAGAGCCAGCTTATACTTCCCTAAGGACATGTAAGAAGCCGCTCGTCTATAGTACGCTTTCGTGTACGACTTGTCCAGCTCTATTGCCTTGGAGGCATCACTTAAAGCATACCCAAAATTCTCCAAGCGTAAATTAGCTATACTCCTATTTGCATAGTATACAGCATTCTTTCCATTCACCTCTATTGCCAGAGTGTATAAATCGATGGCACGGTTGTAATTTTGTTCTGAAATAGGTTATAGCAAATACAACATGCACTTTCCTACAATCGACTGTCAATTGACTGCGACAAATATTAATATTGCATGTATTCGGTACGATTTTATTTAATTCACACAGTTAACACACACGCCCAAAAAACTCACTTTTAAAATAATCATTTGCTTCGTTTTTGAACTTTTCCGCTGCATCAATATCCTCCTGCGAAAGTGGCCCCGTTATCTCCTCATTGCTAGCCATGGCTCCCAGTTTTAATTATTAATCACAACTTAAAGCGTATTGTATAGAGTTTAATGCTTAATCATATAAAAAATGTAATTTTTTCACATCCCTATACGCTGTCCGCAATTCAGGAAAGAGAATTGGTGGAATGATGAGTGAAAGAACGATATTGTAATTGACATTTACATGTGGATGTTGCCAATTTATGACGATATAACCAGATAACGCATATGTATTTGCCATAGATAAAATATGCCGATTTTGGTTACAACATGTGTACAAGCGAAAACCATGTTCAACATAATTATGATGATATTCTAAACTTGTGTAAAGAAATAACGTAACATCACGTCTGTAATCCCCGAAGAGGTATGCAGAGGAATGTAGTACACTCCCACGTTTCATCAGTTACGTTTACGTTCCACTAAGGGATAGGTGGTGAGGAGCCACTATCAGAAAATCTAAATAAGAAAAATTCAATACTGCCCGACTTAAGATTTGAACCCAGGATCTCTCGGTCGGCAGTCGCTCATGCAACTAACACGACTAAAGAAACAGAGATGTTTTAAAAAAAAATCTCGTATTTGACAGTAAACAGAAAATGTATATTAATTAATCCAACATTTTAGAATGAAAACTTAACATACTGTTTTCAACCGATAGCACGTAACATCAATACGCCATATTAATGGAAAATATTTAGTGAATTATTTTTGCCACAGGTTGAAAGGTATTGGTCTCTATTTTAAAACTCTCACATGACTGATGATGTCATAAGATTATAAAATAGATACTGTAAGCAGTATTTAGTACTTTTCAGTAGGCAACATATAGATAGACCACGCAAATTAAAATATAATATGAACTACTTTTCATCATATTTGCAATATAAGTAGTAGGTATTTTTACAAGGTCACGTAACGTTTACAGAGAGTGTAATAATTTTTAGGTACATATGCAATGACGTATTTTGTACTTTTGTTTATTCCCAATAACGTTCCCAAGTCATAATACATAGACAAAATGATAAAAGAAGTAAAATTAAAATTGGTATTGTTGTATGGTGTTCGTAGATGTACCGCGTTATTATTGGTGTCTGTAAAGTAACATATTTGAAACAAAAGTTTAGTTGATGTTGAAATTTAATGTGAAATTTTGAAGTAAACCTTTCTGATATCTTTAGATTTTTAAAAACAACATTAAGTACCTATACATAGTTCTACATAAATACTCTCGACAGAGTTCAATTTAGAATACATAATTTAAGCGAAACAGTTTCTGTTTCGGTATTGCATTAGGGAATAGCAGATATCTTTAATATGTTTGATAAAGTGGCAAATTTTATAAAATGTTGTGGTGTATGACTAGCACACGTGTGGAAATTAATAAGCTATAAATAAAATACAGATTGTTGTAAAAAAATATTACTCATTTAATTATTTTTTTTTACAAAATAACGTACATTAAAACAACTTAAGTCCTAACGAAACATAAATAGATATAGTAATTCAAATTTCGTCTACAATAGCAACTGTAGCATAGCGCACACCAGCACAACAATAATACTGCTTTTGACCAACAAGGCGGAGCTGGGTTCCAGGCAGTCCTCGTTCTGAGTGACGGGGACGAAAATATGTTGGCTCAACTCCAGACGAGTCGACATGTAGTTGTTGATGGCGGTATTGCCAGCGTTCGGCATTGTACGTGTCCGACTGAGTTTCCAAGCTCCAACTGAAAATGTCGATATTATGGTCAATATTACATATTTTCATATCATTTCTTTAGAGATGCTTGCCAAGAAGTAAAATATTTAATAATTATTTAATTTAATATAAATATTAATCAACTAATTTTCTTTGTTGTTTTCGTTAGTTACCGGACAAAGGTTTTTATTAAAGAAAATATTAGACACTTTACCGAGTGGTAGTCTTTGACTCTTTGTACAATCTGTGCCATAAAATGATGACTGATGATTATTAGGAACGAATGAATTACGTCTAAAAATAGTGAATGAACCCATACTCACCGGCTCGTTGGAACTGGTTGACGTTGACGCAGCTGTAGACCAAAGAGTAGCTGATGTAGTCGGTGGTCAGGACCCAGAGCTGTGTCTCCACCATCGGGGGGTTCGGATCTAAAAGAAAAAAATATATTTAATTAAAAATAATAGTTTAGATTATTTACTATTATACAGGATATATATACAGATACAAGACTAAATGTATAAAAAAGAAAAGTTGCAGATTGGCTGTGATTGAATAATATTAAAATTTATTGTTTAACCACATTCAGTAACGCCTTGTCAAAGACGAGACAGTGCTTCCATCTAGGCGATAGTATTGCCAACTAGGCGCATGAGTAGTTATCGTACACCGGGCACAAATCCACACTGCGAGGCACTATGAAAAAAACTAAATCAGACAAATCCAATAGTAGCCGACCCGCGATTTGAACCCAGAAGTACGACTAACGAGGCAGTAGGTACTACAATACCATATTCTAATAAGTCACACTTACCGTCAGTGCCTCGCACTGGTAGTCTGACGTTCAGTCTCGCGCTGCCGTCAGTCGAGCTGACATTAGCCGAACCTTCGATCACATCCAACACCCCATTGTACACCTGCCAGTTGACCACGTTGATGACGCCAGTGTTGTCGTCTAGAGTATACCTCGCGCCCGTGCAGGAGCCGTTCTCGTAGTTTTGTGGGTACCGCTCGATTTGATACCATGTACCCGTATACTGAAAAATAAAAAGAAAAATATGTAACAAGCTTTAAAAAAGAAATGGCCTGTAATATAATGTACGGGGAGGTTCATATGAGAAAATTTGAAAAACACAATTTCAGTTCAGGTTGGAATTCGTTTCGTAAATATTAAAAATGTATAAAAATACTTACGTGTAATCTTTATAAACCTAGGTACAGTTAAGCACGGAATAACAATAAAAGACATCATTGAACATAACAAATCGGTTAAATAACAATTTCAAAGGTTGAGGGGATCGTACCTGCCCAGCGTCGAAACTCTGCATCACAGGGATATTAGCATCGCACTGGCCGGGCAAGACGACCCGCGCGCCGATTTCGTCGGGGTAGTAGAAACAGGCGTCGTCGCTCTGGTCCACGGCCAGGTAGAAGTCAGGAACGAGCACGCGGTTACTCTGGATGATTGGCTCCATCGCTCCCTGAGCGGCGGCGCTGAGCGAGCGCGTCTTACTGTGTTTGGCGCTCCATACTAAAATAGTACCAATGTTTTCAGTATGACACAAGATATAATTAAGGAAATTAAACAATAACTAATAAATTAAAATTAAACAATAACGTAACTGGTGAATTGTGGGAGTGTTCTACACTCCTCTGCCTACATCTTCGGGGATAACAGGCGTGATGTTACGTCACGTTTATGTTCACTTTAGATATACTAATAAGCTTAGATATATACTAATAGGCTTATATTATTTTTTCTGTCAAAATATTTAATACCTGAAAAATTGGATATTAAAGCTGAAAATCGACATATCAATTTCGCAAATAATTACAGACAATGTGCGTAATGTCAAACTCAACCTCGTTCATAAAACGAATCATAAAGTGTCGCCCACGCACGTCGGCGACATGTAAGTACGTGTACGAGTATGTTCGTTGTTTAAAAAGTGAACAGTGAGAAGTGACGTGATGAGATTAATGAGAATATGAGACTAATGAACATAAAAGATGCACGTCCAATGTGTAACAACCATTTGACTCCCGGTTCTCACTGCCTATCCCCAAAATGACCCCACAAGTTTGAAGATTAATCTTAATTGAAACATTTTTGTAGGACTGCGTTATATTGTTATGTAATTACATATTTAATATAACTAATAAAACGTAAACGTAACTGGTGAATCGTGGGAGTATAACACATTCCTCTGCCCACCTCTTCGGCGATCACAGGGGTGATCCTACTTTTTTTAAATATTACTAATGTTAATATAAATCTGCCCTCGCCGAGGCAAGGAGGCGAACGAAGCGAAATTTATTTTTACTAAATTTAAAGATGGCGATAGGCTCACCACCTATTCCATAATGGGACGTAAAAGTAACTGGTGAAACGTGGGAGTATTCTGCATTCCTCTGCCTACCTCTTCGGGGATTACAGGCGTGAAGTTACTTTTTTTTAAAAATTATCATTAACTTAAAAAAACACTGTATTAAAAGTTGCATCAAATTTACTAATTTTAAAAATTTATAATTAAAGTTCCACTGCGTATTAGTTTAAGACAACTTTATACCGTATGCCAAAACTCACCTATCTTGATCAAATAGGCCAGGTACTGAGTGAAGGGGGAGTTAGAATTCTCCTAAAACCAACATGCATGTGTGAAGAGAGTGACGAATGTGGAAGCAGCGCGGCGGGTCTGTGAGATATGTATGCATGTATGTACATATAAACAAGATCTAAAAATTGTTTTGTCTGGTAATTAAAAAGGATTGCAGGTATTCCGCATTCATAAAATGAAAAGTTGCCTTGTACCAATAAGTATTCTGAGGTGCGTGAGTTTACCTGACTCTTAAGTTCTAACGCCTGCTGTCTTCGCGAACCTATCATATCGTTAGAAATATTTGTCATGGTAATTGGAGGTGTGAATGTATTTATCTTTTGCGCTCCTACGAATTTCTTTCTAGATAATCTTCATCAACGATTTTATCATTCTACTATTGAACAATGATCTTTTCTTGCAATGTAAAAATTTAATATGATGATGTAGCACTCAGTCCCAGCACAGTTGGGCAGCGTGGCCCACCCGTAGGTTGATATCACACATATCAGACAACTCCAAGGCGAGCAGGTTTCTCCACGATGCGTTCCTTGAGTCACAATTTGTTTTGATTCAGTGATGGAGTCAATCCAGTCAGTTAATATAATAACATAGCATTACGTCGTTATTTTTCTGAAGCGATAGGCAAAGGAGTATAGTACTCTCCGAGCTACTAATAATTTCGAGTAAAACGTAAAAAACGTAACATCACGCTTGTAATCCCCGAAGAGAAAGGCAGAGGAGTGTAGTACACTGCCACGTTTCTTCAGTTATGTTTACGTCCCTCTATAAACTAGGTGGTCAGTCTATTGCTGTACACAGGATACCGGTAGAGGTTCCAAGCCACTACTACAAAATCTAAGTTACAAAAATACATAGCTCCCCACCCGGGAATTGAACCGAGGACCTCTCGATCGGCAGTCGCGCTTGAAACCAACGAGGCAGTCATTTCAAATAAAATTAACCAATAATACCTAACCCGGGGATGGAACCCAGGGTCTCTTACTTAGCCGTCGCGCTGGATACCACGCGACCAACAAGACAGTCGATTAGTTATATAAATAAAAATATTAAGAAAAGAAAGGAAGCAATATAAGTAGGAATATCAAGAATACAATGTGTGTAGCAGCGCATGCAGAATTTTTTTTTCTGTAGCACCAATATGTTACTCCTAGCTTACAAAAGATCTCAGAAAAGCTTACTGAACCTAATGATTCGGTTAGACCAGTCTTTCCCAAAGTGGGCGATACCGCCCCTATGTGGGCGCTGGGGGCCTAGAAGGAGGCGGCAAGGGGTTGTTAAATTTGAATAAAAAATACTCTTCCTTACCTCTCTTACTTTCTTTGATAAGAAAAGTCTCCTTTTCAATATATGTTAGTAGGTTTCATTAAACTCCAGTCCAGACTAGTATGTTATTGAGGTTTTGAAGTTGAAAAAAAATGGAGGCCGTTACAAAATAATAATTGTTTTTCACAGTAAGTATTAAACGAAATAAGTTTGGGAACCTCTGGATTAGACTAATCTAAACGTTATATTCCGTACGAATATTGATCTATGCAGGTGCCGAAGGAGACCAAGCCTGACCAAAATATCGGATATTGGCTGATGGGAGATCGTAGGTATTCAAAGTCGGCGTGTACGTTTGAAGAACCGTGTAAGGTCTGTAAGTATATATAGTTATTTGAGATTCGATGCCCACTGCCTACCTCGCAAGAGGTTTGACGTAGCGATATAACAAAAATAATTCATGTACCGTAAGCGGAGGTATTATTTTAATATATATTAGAATGTTTGCACCCTTCCTAGGAAATAGCTTAATGTTGTGTTCAAATATTAAACACTCGAACGGCCCCAATGACGCATTTCAGTACAGCCGGCGTAGGCGACGGCGCACAATTTTCCATGGGACGATTAAGCGAGATACAAATTATTGCTCACGATAAAATATACAGGGCGTTAGGAACAGTAATTATTGGTACCTTCGAGTGGCTGTAATCCTAGCACCATAAAAGTCTACTGTCCACCAATGGCAACAAGTGTTATGTATCGATAGCCCGTGAGAAAACACAGCTTTTCGTCATTACCTATTTTACTATACGTTCTATAGTTATATTGAGTTGTCAATAAAATATAACTAAGTATATTTATACCTAAATTACTGTATAGTTTAATTAACCTCAAGTGATTCTTATTCTTGTTACATAGGAGACCCTGACCTAACCTATGGCCTTAACCCTCGCATTGTGTGAGGGGTCCCGTGTCCAACAGTGGGCCGATAAAAGGTTGACGAGCAGTTCTTAGCGACGTTTAAGGAATCAGTGCAGTAATATATAAAGACGTTAAGGCTAAGTAGTTGCAGAGCGTAGGGCGCGGGGCGGCGACACGGTCTCCGGCGGCGTTAATGTGCCCCCGTGTCGCTCAGCGGGCGCCTAAAGCTTTTCGCACTCACCGCAATGAGTGTTAAAACAGTCATTACTGACTTAAACAGCGCTCTCCGTTATATTATTATTGATATCAATCTGTGTTCCACTTCTTATGACTAGTTCTAAATCTATTATATTGTTAGGATACGTTTACAATGCTGGATAGAATGCCTCCATAAAAATTTCTCATGATTGCTTATTTTATGGGAGAGTTAATTAATAAACACGAATTTTATTTTAACAAATACATAGGTGAGGAAAGGTTATAAATTCGTGTAAAGTCGTGGGGCAAATATTGTTGTAAGTAAACAGATAAGGTCTGGACGACATATCGCACCCTCCATGGAAGAAACATGCAAGTGCACTTGCGTGAATTTTGTTTCGCCCTATAGTAGCATTTAATATGATTCAGCCTTCTTTAAATTCAGTACAGGTTTCAAATAATATAAGCACACCTCCGTTTTCCCCAGTTTTATTTTACAAAAAGATTAATACTCCTGATTCATTTAAAGACGTATTATAGTTGGTACAAAATACACCTAAAATAAATAAAAACATTGAAAGTTATATCAGTAATGTGAATACTCAGTCATTGTCATTGTATAAACAATTGTCTTCTATACATAAAACAACTAAAAAGATACTACCCCATCTCGATTTAAATTACGAAAAATTTAAGGCATTAACTTCCATTGTTTACTATGAAGGCCATTTGAACACTAATTGCTCAGGACGAGAAAGTATTGACTTGATTTCGCCTGAAATTACGGATCGTACATCTATCGGAAATTATGTATCAGTTTCTTATGATAATTCCCGATTCCCAGCTCAATCCTCAAGTTCTATGTTAAGCGAAAGTAAATCTCATATAAAAACTACTTGTATTGCAACACAATCCACCAAAAATATAAATGACGAATATGTTCAATTAAAAATACCAAAACGGCAAAGCCGTAAGCATTTAAGAGACGAAAGCTCATGGCAGGTGAATAAAAAAAGAATTTATAAAAAATTCAGGTAAACGGTATCATTCAAAAGTTACAAAAAAAGAGAGAAACAGCCGAGTTATGGGTAACCCATGTATATGTAAAATTGAATGTAGGTACTGAAAAGATAGATAACCCCGCAAGATTGTCAGCATTCGAAGCCTTTTGGCAATTAGGAGACCATGAGCGTCAGTGGGACTTTATTCTTAGATATGTAAAAACAAAACCCACGTGTTGGACGAAGATAAGAGAGATTTCTGTACATCCTTTGTCACCTGGAAGGCTGCTGATATAATTTAATTTTGATGATGAGACACTAACGATTCTAGATACAAATAAGGTCAGAAGGAGGAAGAAAACGGCAGTAAATAAAAATATAAAAGGGCCATCTATTTTATTCCAATGATATGATGCACCCTTGCCGATATCTGCAAATCTATAGAAAGATTTAATGAGTCTGTGTAAAGACAATCCCACTACATTATCCGACCTTCTATATGAATTTGCGTTCGCAATCTACCAGAAATGAGAATAATTTTGATGTCGTTACTGATAGTGATTCTTCTTAATCTTTATTTTCTTTATAAACTTGTGGATTTAGCACTGTGATAAACTTTAATAAGATAAATAAGTAGGTACTATTCATATGCTCAATTTGTTGATTTTGCATGAGAAAACATAAATTTTTTAATTAATTACTGGGTTTTTATTTCTTTCATTAATAATCTATTACTTTTGTACAGTCTAATTAATTATTTTTACTGGCATAGTAGCTGTATTAAAGATAAAACTATGGAAGAATTTAGATTGATTGATAAAAATAGGTTGCTACACACAATCAAGGATATGGGTTCTAGTTCTCTCAGGGATACGAATTATTACACACTAATATTATACATAATGTTTGGGTTGACTTATAATGCCCTATTTCGCTATTTCTATTACATTAATATTAAAGTCAACTTTTTAATATTATGTTAGTCCATGGTAACCAAAAACCAAACGTTTTGAAGGCTCATCTCTCGGTAAAAATGAATTTTACAAAAAAATTGTTTACTAAAAATATTTTAACTTATTTTTTAGTAACGCTGTAATTTCAAATACTACCATAAGTAATGTAATGTTTTACAAGGTAAAAGTACGTAACGCTTTTTTCTTTTTAGTACATAAACGAGTAGTTCGAGGAAAAACTACGTAAACCACACTTACTCGTTGAATTGACGACTAAATCAGAACGCAAATAAAGGGTTATCTGCAGTAATACCGAACGGCGACACTTCTTTAACATGTTTCTTTAACATGATATGTGCCCGGTGTATGAAAATGAGTTCACCAACTATTCCGTAGTGGAACGTAAACGTAACTGGGGAAACCGTATGTGTTCTACTCTCTTATGCCTACATACTGAGAGCAGTACTGGGGAAACTGTATGTGTTCTAAACTCCTATGCCTACCTCTTCGGAATTACAAGTGTGAATAACGTTATGTTACTTTATAGAAATATTATTTTGAAATATTATATGTTATTATTATATTGTACCCATACTAATCGCCGATATAACCTGGTTGTCTGTTATAATCTGGACTAAAAGCGCCAAATTCTTCAAATAAGGCGCCCTATAGATACTTATACCGATAACTCAGTGGTCACCTCTATTACAGTACAAACATGCGATAGACTATTTCAAACTAAGTTCTGCTTAGAGAGCCATGTAAGGACGCCTCTGAGGAGGAAGTAGTTAAGGGAAGTGAACTTCTTCCATACAGATAAGAATTCCTAGGATTCACAATTTCCAAATCACAAAAATTCTCCATTAAAATCCTGTTCAAATATATAATATTTGATTCCGTTTTTTTTATTATTTGAAATTATTGTTACTAAGGATTACGTTATTTACAATAAACCGGTACGTGATTTCACAGAAAAGTTTGATTACATCATCACAATCCGTTATTTGTCTCTTCTAAAACAATGAAGTATCATCAGCAACAAAACATCTTCCTCTTTGGAACGAAACCCTAACATTATGTGTGTTGACCTCCTCATGGAATTTCAATCAAAGAAACCAACTTTTCAAACTTGCCATCGTTTTATGGGCCACACTTTACATATTATGTCTCAATATTTTAAAAAATGCGTAAATATACATTCGATAATTTCATTGTTTTCTCAGAATTTTATATTCTTAATTTATTAGAACGAAGCGAAGTTCCTTACGGCAGGCTTGGGAGATAGGGATTTGCGGCGTGACCGAACGGAAAAAAATGTGAGACTAAAACCGTAAGAAAAATTTATAACGGAAGTGCTATAGTGTCGGCGACCAATAGGAGAACGCATAGAGATGCGTTCTCCTATTGGTCGCATACATAGCAATGATTGATTTTGA
>DWTO01005330.1:0-10830 GCA_018244755.1 Jemadia pseudognetus
GTGCCTGTTTGTGATATAAAAAAACGATTTTACTAAATTTATTTGTATTTGTATATATACATATGCATGTATACATACATACCATGTATATATATGGTATATATTTAAACCAAAATAACATTTTTTACAATTTTTCTCTTTTTGTCCATCCGTCCGTCCGTCTGTCTGTCTCTGCCTGTTTGGTCCGGTTAATCTCTGAAACGGCTAGAGATTTTGCTGTCATATTTCGCTGGCAGATAACTGATGTAATAAGGAGTAACTTAGGCTACTTTCATTTTAGAATTTTAGAATTTCACGCGGACGAAGTGGCGAGCACAGCTCGTTGGCAATATACTTTTAGCACACAAAAATGTCATATTCACTATTACAATTTGACGATCAGATGAATGATTTCTTAACTCGCTAAAGTGAAAATAATTTGAAACGTGCAATAATAACATTGATAAAATAAAATAAACTGCAAATAATTTTATTACATTGGAAAATATTCATTAAGGCTATATATAAACCATTTGTGTAAAAAAATTCTCATATTTAGAAAATAATGAGTTACCAGGGTACATACCCGATAACTAGTTCAAGATACATAGAAATATAGCGTTGCCACGGTGTTAACGGTGCCACGGTGTTGTTAACGCGGCGCGCGTTAGTGAAGCTCCCACTTTGTATGATTTTCCAATCCTTCAATAACCATCGTCGTGCCTCAGTCTGAGCCGCCTGAGCCGGCGTCTCCACTCACTCCATCTATTAATGCACACTGCAACCGTGCAGATATGCAGCAGTAGCATGATTCCTTGTTGTATTGTAACGTCACTTCAAGCCTGTAATTCCCGAAGAGGTACGCAGAACAGTGTAATACACTCCCACGTTTCATCAGTTATGTTTACGTCCCTGTATGGAATAGGTGATGAGTCTGTTGGCATACACCGGACACACATTCAGATTTCGAGCCACTACTAGAAAACCTAAGTCGGAAAATTCCACTAGTGGCCGACCCGGGATTTGAGTCCAGGACTTCTCGAGCTGCAGTCGTGCTTGCAATCAACACGACCAACGAAGCAGTCAGTCAGTTGTTGTATTATGTGTATTTAACGAAGGTTTCCCACAGGTTGTCAAAAACTCGGCCATACTAGGTCGACGCCCCTCGCGGCGGCGTGGCGCGGAGCTTGCTGCGAGCCCGCTAACTAGCAGGTACGTGCGCGGTACGCGCGACAATAGCACAACGGTACGGATTCATTAACATGAGCGTGATATTTGTGCTGTCAAATGTTTACTGCTTATAATTGTAAACAGTTGGCATTTATAGAAATTGAATTAAATCACTTGTATGTTTTAACAATGCGTAAATGTCAGTCACGCGGACTAGTCCGCCAGTGAGGCTGGCAGTCTGACTGATTGATAGTATTTGTTAGAACTAACACATGTGCGCTGTTAGTCTTAGTTAATCATGGCAATGCGCGGCAATTCACGCGAATAAAACTTTCTTTCTTTCGAAACTTACGAACCTTACAATAAGACTTTAACTAAAAAAAGAATTGATTGCGACCATGGTATTTATATCTGGTATTTACAATTTTTCCAAAGAACAAGGTCTACAAGGCGTGGACGATTGGGGTGGCAGCGTAGGTGATCGGTCTGATGACTGACGCGATAGGTGCGGCGTATCTGACGGGGGTGGCAATAAGGGCGGGGTAGAGGGGCGCGGCGGCTCCGGCCAGACGGGCCACTGGCGCGGCGATGATGGGCGCTGACCGCTTCTTGAGCAGGTGCAGGCCGCTCTTGGCGGCCAAGTGCGCCGAGCGATCGAGGTTCACTTCCAAGGTGTCGAGAGGGCGCCCGTCGGCAGCCAGCACCTCGGCCGGCTGGCTGGGCGCCAGGGAGAGCGGGCCGCGGTAGTTGTATGGCTGCAGCAGCGGCAACGGGTATCCGAGGGGGTGGCGAAGCGCGCCAGGGGGACAGGTAGAGCGGGGCGCTGGCCGCCGCGGCCGCCGCCACGCAAACAACACCACAAGCTTCAGCAGTTTGAAAGAGGTCTGTGTTGATCGCCGCACCCAGACACACTGATGCCACCAGGTGACTGCATACAAATTGTATACTTGAACTATGATCGCGAGCTATCCCGGAAATCATTATTTATGTAAAAGAACGCTCTCGTTAAACATGAAGTAAAAACAATGTTAGTTCGAGCTGCCAATTCCCGCCGGCCAGCGTTACGCGTTATCGAAGGCCGATCAGGCGAGCGCCTCAGAACTACTTGGCTGACACAGCGGAGTTTCCGCAGTGGCAGCCGAAGGCAGCCCTTGTGCCACATCATAAATAAAAATATGATAAAGCTACAAATTCACAGTACCTGCCGTCTAACAATATAATTGAAGTGCATAATTGAGGGAGCGGTGGTGCGTCACCGGGCACGTGTCTGCTGTCGCCGGGCCACGGTTCTGTTCTCGCCCTCCGCACTGCTTCTTATGAACCTTGCAAAGGGTGCGTTCCATTGAGTGTTCACGACGCCTAAAATACTCTTTTGACCGTTCCACATGGCGCCCACGATCATTGTGGTCGCGGTGAAAACGTCACTACTGACGTCATGACTTACGCTCACGTGGAGCTCGCGACGACCATGTCAAGACGTTGGTCGTACTCGTATTGAGCGTTGAGAGAATTGGCGGGATTTTAAAACGTCAAGACAATAAAGATGGCAACCGTGAAAATTGTGGTACATTATACTAATCTGTTTATTATTAGAAATATGTGACCCATACTAATCTGTTGTAGACATTTTTCAAAGAGCAATCATTAATTGATGGCGAAAAGGAATTGTAGGGCATCCGGGAACTCGTCGAACTAAATGTTGTCGCATTAACTCATCTAAATGATTAAATGTATTTCTTGAAAGCCTAAAAACAAGGAAGATTTACATAAATTAAATGTTCATGTGTAGTATGTAGTTTACAGTGTTTATGTGACAGTGCAGTGATAGCCCAGTGGTTTGAAGTTGTACCTCTCACTCCGGGAGACCTCTTAAAAATTTCGTTTTAAGATTAAATATCACTTGCTATACCGGTGATGGAAAATATCTATAACAATTTAACTAATTAATATTATTAGAATACCTCGTTGGTCGTGTTGGTTGCAAGGGCGACTGCCGATCGGGAGGTCCTGAGTTTAAATCCCGGGTCGGGCACTATAAGATTTTTCTAATTTAGATTTTCTAGGCATGGTATGGGCTGTGTTGTTCTAGGCATCATGCCAATAGGCGCACCACCTATTCCATAACGGTACGGAAACGTAACTGATGAAACGTGGTAGTGTTCTACACCTCTCTACCTACCTCTTTGGGGATAATAGGCGTGATATTAAGTTAACAAAGGCGAACGAAGTCACGGGTAATAACTGATGTAAGTATATATTTATGTGCATGTAGTGTATCAGCTCTCTGATTCACGTACCAATAGTTATTTTGACAATGACTCCGGAGTCCGGCGTCCATACGTGGAAATGTTTTAAGGTACTAGGGGATCTACGAATACACTCTTAAATATAAAGAATACTTTGAAGGAAACGAATTAACGCAACATTACCGTGTGATCAACATTTAAGTTAATCGTCATTATTTAGCGCAGCATTCACCTTTAATATTTACCGAGGGCGCTTACTGTGGGAATGTATCGGCTCCAGTTTGCTCTTGTTTGCACGCACCGCGGCGCTCACGACGCCGGTGGACCGACCCGTCCCGGCTGCTCGATGGCCTCGTCACTGCAAATATCAGCTTCCACACCGGTTTACAATAAGATGTCGCCCTTAGGTTTCGTGATCACTTTCTATAAATACGATGTAAAGTGTTTGTTGGCATCATTCGTTTCTCGCTCGAACAACACAGACCACAAGATGTTCAAGTTGGTGGTGTTGTACGCGCTGCTGGCTGCGGCGGCGGCCGAGCCCGGCGCTCTCTTCACCGCGCCTGTCGCCTACGCCGCGACCGTGGTGGCTCCGGCGACCACCACCATCAGCAAGCAGGCCAGCAGTGTCGTGCATCCTTCTCCTGTTCTCTACTCCGCGCCTTTTGCATACGCGCATTTCATCAAGAAGCGATCTGCGCCTTTGGCTATCAGCAGTTACATCACGCCCACCACCTACATCTCGGCCGCTCCACTCGCTACCACCTACAGCGCACCTTTGGTGCACGCCGCGCCCTACCTGGCAGCTGCACCGCTGGCCACACCTTTCGCTTACAGCACCACGCACCTGATCAAGAAGAGGTCTGTGCCTTTGGTCTTACCCGCCACCTACATCGCGCCCGCCGCCTACGCCGTCTCTACCCCTATTGTTGCGTCCCCGTACGCCGCCGCCGCCTATACCTCTCCCCTCGTCTCGGCGCCCCTCACGTACACGCACCTGGTCAAGAAGCGGTCTGCACTGGCGGCCTACGTCGCTCCCACTTCTTACTCTTCTCAATCGAGACTCGACATCCATGGAACCCCTCTCGTCACGTCCTACACCTCCTACACCACGCCTTACGCCTACTCCGGCCCCATTGCTTTCAACCACGTTATCTAAAATCGTTTGGATAATATTTAGATACAACCAGGTAACAAACATTACGTTGTAAATGATCCCGAGTGTTAATGCTCCACATAATTCAAAAATTTCAACTGTATATATTTATTTGACTTATACAATAAATGTCACTTAACAACTGTTTGTTATTCTTGCAAAGCTATTTATTTAATGATATGAGTCATATAGAAGCAAATACAGCAATATCCATTTTTTTCTCAAACTGACCTATTGATAGCGCCACTATCTATGTAAAATTCCAAACTAATATTGTAAACTAATAGAACTCCTAAAACAACAATATCCCTTCAGAAAAGTAGTGAAAACTTTACTGTTCCATGCAAAAATAGCTAAATCCACACCTGTCAAAGTCAAACTCGGCAAAATCCAATATAGCCAATCACGGCGCATTAATCAGTATGGCGTAAACGGTTGTACCACGTAAATAACGCTCTCGAATTTCTCGATTTTTATTTAGTTTGTACAAGTTTTGGAACATTTGAGTTATATATCTGTAAAGATGGATTGTTTTCCTACTCCTGTAAATGATAATACTGCAAGGAAACGTCAGCGAAACCCCGAAAATTGGAAGCGCAATATTGCTCGAGTTCAGAAGTTAGTATACATTTTTATAGAGTGCCTAGTATAATTTGATCCTATGTATTTTGGTAGACACTATTTTTTTATTGTATAAGAGTGTTTACTGATATTTTATATATTCTTTCACTGCTAAACCGCTGAACTGATTTCGATGATATTTAGTATGGAGATAATTTGAAGATCCGGAATCAAACATAATTTTGGTTGTTTGTTTTAGGTACGCACCGAAAACATTGCCTATGAGACCTTTGTGCAATCATAAAAAAAAACTTGAATGTCTCTCTCTCTCAATGACAGATATTAAATCATTTTATGACAATTTTTATAAGTTTAAAGATAAAAGCAAGCAAGACGCTTTTATTTTAAAGCATTGCACTATACAACAAACTGTTCGTCGTCGTCCAACTACCGGCAATCACAAGCCAAAAACGTCACAAATTTCGTACTTTGTGTATAGCTCGACTTTAAAGAAACGATTAAAAGTTTGCCAAAAGTTTTTTTTGATTGTTCTACAAATTACTAAATACAGAGTGCAATCAGTAATGTCAGAATATTTTAAAACGGGAAATTTACTTAAAGAGAAAAGAGGTGGTGATCACGTTTCCCATAAAAATGCAGATAAAAAAAATGCAATAATAGATTTTATTCGAAAATTTAACTGTGATGAACCGCATTATTGTCGCGGAAAGACAAGAAGATGTTATCTACCTGCAGAACTGAGTATCAACAAATTATGGCTGATGTACACAGACAGTACACAGACAGATCATTTAAAGGTTAAAAAGTCTTATTTCCGGAACATATTCAACCAAACTTACAATTTAGGATTTGGGACACCTCGCACTGACGTTTGCTCAACTTGCCTCCAATTTAGCGAAAAAATAAAAACCGAAGATGATAACAATAAGCGAAATGAATTATTAATAAATCAGAGAGTACATAAATTAAAAGCGAAAGCTTTTTTTAGTTTTATCAAAGAGGAAAGATCTGATTTGCTGACTTTATCCTTTGACTGCCAAAAAAATTTGTGTTTACCTAAGATCCCAGACCAATCTGCTTACTACTCTCGTCAAATAAATTTGTTTAATTTTACCATAGTACAAGGTTCATCGAAAAGTAAATTGGAATCATCAAATGTTTTTGCATACTGCTGGGTAGAAAATTCATTTCCTAAAGCATCTAACCAAATTGCGTCAGCTGTCTACCATAGACTGCAAAATACGAAGCTGGATGGAATAAAGACCGTGCGCTTGATTGCAGATGGCTGTGCCGGCCAGAACAAAAATACCACAGTTCTGGCAATGTGTACAAAGTGGCTAGCTGAGGCACCTCGTCATATAAAGTCCTTGGAGCTTATTTTTCCTATAGTTGGGCACTCTTTTATTCCCCCAGACAGAGTTTTTGCACAGATAGAAAAAGAAATACGCAAACGGGAAATAATAGCAAACCCCGATGAATATTACAATATTATAAAAAAATTCGGACAGGTAATGATTTTGGGTGAAGAGTGCAAGGTGTTTAATTGGAAGGACAACGCAGCAAGTGTGTTGAAGCCGGTTGGAAGATGGCATTTCCAATTTAAGAAAGCCAAACGATATATTTTGAAACATTCAAGGAAGGAAGGCAACGTTCTTATAAAAGGAAACGTGCATTATAAACATGATGACGGTACTTTTCAAAATGTCAACCTCCCAGGCAGGCTGTCGGTTCATTTACATCCCAAGCAAATACAGCCTACAAATAAAATTAATGACTCTAAAGCCTCAGATGTTCGTAAACTTTTAACTAACCATTACGGGGATAACTGGCAAAATATTGAACGTTTAAACTTTTTCGTGCCATTATTAATGTCTGCTCTAAGTGAAGAAATGGAGATTGTGACTACTCAAAACACCGAGGCTATTGAAGATGTGATATTATGCGAGCCTCAGGAGGAAGTTACTAGTTTACTAATATAATTCGAATATCTTATTGTTTTCTAAATACCTACTATCATAGCATTTAAGGACACCTAATACGTCATACAAAGTAGGTACGTTATTTTTCTGACCTAAATTTCATAATAAAATACATTTGATTGTGAATTTGTGTGAATCATTTAAAACCTAAATGTTACAAAAAATAAGATAACTGTATGAATAAAGTATCAAAATAATACGTTCCTATATATGCTGTTTTAAAATGGCGTCCTTTGATGCAACCACAGCAATATCCTTAGGAATAAGATTCAAACACAGCAATATCCTTACGTCAAGAACAATAACAGCAATATCCAAAACATTTTTCAATATTTAACCGTTATTATTGGTTAATTTCATTGTTTAATTACTATCACGACTACCTCATAATATTGTAAGCTAAATACAATAATACATGTACTAAATATTATAGGCATAATTTCGAAAATATGTTTTATTTAATTTTCTCAAAATCAGTCTGAATGGATATTGCTTCATTTGCTTCTATATGATACAAATGAATAAAAAGCATAATAATAAAATTGAAAAATTTTATTATTATTTGAGATTTTTTTAGTATGAAAACACGTGACACGCGCGTGTAACCATAGCTATCGGCGTGTAACGTCCTGTCGGCGTCGGTCGGCGGTCGGTGCAGCCCGTGCGCCGACAGCGACAGCTGCGCACGGCCGCTCGCGGGCACTGCGGTGACGCGCGTACTGCTAATGAATAGCTCAATCAGTACATCGGCTAATCGTTACAACGCATTACATTTCCGTAATGTAGCGGTAAAAAATATTAACATCGCAATTAACCTAACATTGTGTCATATATGTATTATGATATATTACGAGTAGTATGAGCCGAGTGCACCTCTCGCAGGCCGTGTTCGCTGCTCTGCTCGCGGTGGCCGCCGCCGCGCCCGGGCTGTACGGAGCGCCCCTCGCCGCAGCGCCGTGGGGCCACGGCGTCGTCAGCGCCCCCTTAGTCAGCGCGCCGATCGTCAAAGCCGCCGTCCCCGTCGCCACCTCCTACGCCAACACCGTCAGGGTCAGTTACTTTTGCCGTCCATCCAGTTCTGAGCCTTGCGAATTCGGCTGTATAGTGTAGTTTTCTTCAGATCCTCAAATCACCAGATATAAGGGAGACCCACGCTTACGACCTACTCTACGATATGTCCTGCCCATGGTTAGTTCAACTTGGCAATATCAGAGCTGCTTGAGTGTTCGGATCAGTGAAGTAATGTATTCGTATTGCAGATTGCTTCTCCCGCGGTAGTGGCCGCGCACGCGCCCATCGTCGCCGCACCCTACGGCCACGGCTGGTGAGCGACCACTGCTCGAGGACCGACCACCAGTCCACAGCATCCAGACCTAGTTCAAAAGCGCAACAGTCACCTACAATCTATTTCCTACTTCTAAGTATGTTTGGAATGTTTGGTTTGGAAAATTATAAATGAACATGAAATAAATATTTGTTTATAATCGAAAAATAAATTTTCAATAAACTCCAAAGTGTAAGTAAACACATTTTTTTAATTTAAACAATACTTGCACAGTTATCTAAACGACGATCACACGGAGATCGACAGTCGAGCCGCAGAGCTGCGCTCTCTCCATACATTTTGTCCGCACCGCCCCACGCAGGTGGTGACCACTTCCTGCACTCCAACACTCTTCGCTGTCTTCACTGCAGGCCGCACAAATGGGATTTTCCGCGTTCCTCCCCATAAAACGTGTAGTTATAATTTAATAACTGTTTCTTTACAGGAAAATGTACCCGAACACTTGATTCGGAAACTATCTTACACAATTTAAATTTCTAGAGAAAAAATCAAATGAACAAATCATCACAAATGTTTGTCGTGCAGATAGTTCGCGCCGCAGCTGCGCACGTGCCTGATGACACGTTAGTAATGTGTAACGTTCCTAATTGCTATCCCTCGCATGACCCGCGCACGCGCACTCAACATCAAGTCCACTGTACATATTGATCTCAGTGAATATCGGAAGTGACTGTATCAGTAGGTACGCGCCGTCCTGTAATACTTACCCGTGGCCCGACTGTGCTTTGCCAAAGCATGCGAAGTAGTAGTCCGCCGCTTACAGAACGTTAACTAAACGACTTATCAGATTCGATAAGCGGTTAACATCTTACTCTACTTGAATACAAGGAACGTTTTAGTAACATAAATAAACCTTGTTAGGAAATATATGGCAGCATTATTAAGCAAATAGTGACCGAGATCAACAGTCGGGCGTTGAAGCTGAAGCTGTTGCACTGGACAAATATTAAGGTTGTAATGATTTAAAGAGGAAAAACATAAACGTTATTTGTTGCAAAAATCTGTCTTAACATTTTAACCTATCTTTATTTAAGCTAAAGTGCACAGTTTTCTTTGTTGAAAAGAAACAATTTTCAACAAAATTAAATAATGCTTAATATCAGGTTGATGAGTTTAACGCCTAAACAGGGAACTATAATAATTGTAACAAATTACAATAGCGGCCCAGCGATGACCATCAGATCCTAAACATGTTTAAAGTCATCAGATGAACGTGGTACGTTATCGTCCGCACTCCGTAGCGCGCACCGTCCGCTGTGACTGCCGCGCCTCTCGCGTGGCCCACGCGTATTGTTCACTCACTATTTGTAAAGAGCCAGTAACGCGTCCGTCGTGTGAAGCTTGATTTATTCCGCATGCCGCCTCACGTCGCTCCTTCATTATTTTTCTCGTCGCTGTTACATATATGCTGAGAGCTGGAAAACTACAAATTCGAGTCAAATATTAATACAAATATGTTACATACCTATATGTAAATGATGTCGTCATGTCAAGTCGTCATAATAAGTCATTTGGATGTGTACTATGTACTAAAGAGCGCTGAGAGCCTAATATCTCCATGTTAACAGATCTGACCGACCAGTATCTGACCCGTCTCCAGCAGTGCTCTCTCTCGCCGCCACACCATTGGATCAACGAGTCCGAGGGCAGCTCCCCGCACGCTGCCAGTTCGTGCCAGTTCGCCCGCCACAACTCGGCTGCCACTAATAACCATTAGTTCTACGTCACGTGTGACAAGCGCACTCACGTATCGACATGCTACCTCCTTTGAACTATGTCACTTACCTGAGACCTTTGCCAGATAACCTCGTCATCTTTTTCTCGTACGTCCAACATCGCTGAACAAACAGACAATATTTAATTTTGCAAAGGATCATGCCGTTGTAGCCGCTCAATGCGATATCTGCGCAAGTGTCCGGCAGAGTATGAAAGCTTGCTCAAGGTCAATCTACGTAAACCTTAACATTTCGATTTATAGAGCACTTAATAAAAGTCTCGTTTTAACGACTTCTCTCGCGGGCACTGTAACTGGATTTCATCGTGATAACTTTTTAATACGGACCCAAATTAAAAAACAATGTACATAAAAGTGTTTTGTAAAATAGTAAACCGTTACGTTTTGATCTGCCGACTACAATTAATATAATTTTTATTAAGTACGTTCTATTTATTTCTGTTAACAATGATTCCACAGAGGAAATAAATCCAATCCTCTCATCATTCGTTTAAATTAATATCTAAGAAATTACAAGTTATTGACTGCCTCGTTGGTCGTGTTGGTTGTAAGTGCGGCTGACGATCAGGAGGTCCTGGGTTCGATTTCCGGGTCGGGCACTATAGAATTTTTCTAATTTAGATTTTCTAGTAGTGTCT
>DWTO01005331.1:0-10830 GCA_018244755.1 Jemadia pseudognetus
CCAGACTCCGAGACACTAGTAGAAAATCTAAATTAGAAAAATTCTATAGTGCCCGACCCGGGAATCGAACCCAGGACGTCCTTACAAGTCGCACTTACAACCAACACGACCAACAAGGTACTCAATCTATTCTATTACTAATCGATCTTAAATACAAAAGAAAATGTCGAAAAGTTTTGTAGATTACATATAGGGTCTTGATTCTCCTATGTGTGAATTTTTCGTCCCCCAGATTATGTATAAACTGACATTTTCTAAATATATTGTGAGCAGTATCAATTGCAACATAAACCTTACATTGGCGCACGTACTAAGACAATTAAATCGATTTGATCTACAGTATTCATAGCAAACAGGAATTTGTATGTATATTAATATAGGTTCAGAGCTAGAACAAAGCCAACTGTCGGCTTATACGATAAGCTAAATGGTGTTTGCTGATGTTCGAGTCGCAATATCTATTATAATAGTATTGATAATTATTAATTCTGTTACTGTTAATATTTCATTACTGTGCTGGCATCTTGTGGAATGAATGTCTTTTACCAGAAAAAATCTCAAAGCCTATAGGAAACATAGGTAATTGTAATTATTGTCATCTGTAGCTACCCCTTTTATCGTACGCTGTTGGAGCCAGGTCACCAGGCCCAGAATGAGAAGTTTAGGGCTATAGTCTTCCATACTGGCCGAGTGCGGGTTAGCCCACTTTATTGACTTTAGGAGAGATAAAGAAAATTATAATTAATAAAAATATTAAAATTATAATTTTAATCTAGTCAAATAAAAAAATTATAACAAGATTAAAATTATAATTTTAATCTTAAATAAAAAAATTATAACAAGATTGAAATTATAATTTTAATCTTGTTATTTTAACGTTTATAAATATATTCAATCTGATTAAATGGTTGCTAAGTCACCTTAATAATCCCGCCAGAAATGGGTCACGCACGTCATCAAATGTCACAACGTGTTTATTAAGTCAAGCTCGAAATGTGAGAACTCATTTGCAGTAACGTGGCGATTGTATAAATTATTAACTGGCAAATTAGTACAATTCATACAATATCAATGATTTGCAAAAACGATTTGGTGTATATTTTTCTATCATGATAATAATGATTCTGAACCACCTGATACCATCTATAGCGAGCGTATGTTATGGTGAATATATAGACATTCTTATGTATATAATTTTACACAGAGACAGAATACATCACTTACAACGAGCTATACATTCGATTAAAAAAACTAATATGTTTCGGATGTACAACATTAACTACCGACCCGGATTTGAATCCATGACTTCTCGATCGGCAGTCGCGCTTGCAACCAACGACCAACGAGGCAGTCAATAAATACGGTGTATGGCAATAGGTACATCATCTATTCCATCGGACGTATAACGTGGGTGGAACGTGAGAGTACCACACTCCTCTGCCTACCTCTTCGGAGAAATATAAGCGAGACATTATAATGTAAAACTAATTAAGCGACTAGCACTCGACAAAGTAAGACACCAACCACGTAGAAAATTAATTCGATTATTCAGTGCAAACCTACCCCTTTCTCATTAGAAGTCACGTAGCCAACTGTTCTACAATAATGATCGAATTGGAGAACGAAACACATTCCTTGCGGTCCGGCAACTGCAGGCAATTCGTTAGCCTCCTACGAGTACGAACGACGTCGTCGTCTGAACTCTAATTTGTCCAGATTCCCGGCAAATAGCAGAACTACAATTTTCTTTATGCTCGGTAAGTAATTTTAATGTTTAATTAATCTTAATGAATGAATGAATTAATAGTATGTCTGATATGGAGTCTGATATGATGACAATACAACCGCAAATGAGATAATACGTCTCTTTATCCCTGTAACAAAGACGAAGATTTTATTTTCAAATTTGTCACAGTAAATGATATTCATTTTTATTGAAGTATATTTATGAAAAATATTCCAATCATTCTTAAACAACCCAAACATGTTCTAACAAGTTTCAATTTCTAGATCTAATAGCTCAGAGAACAGCAGCAGCAGAACAGCAGCAGAAGAAAGAAAGACTATTAGAAGCTTTATAGCAAAATCAGATCGATTCGAAATGATTAAAAATAGAAATAAAAAATTAAACATTTACCAAATATATTCCTAACAATTGCACATACTTTCCTGTTCAATGTGAAAATACTGTCTACATTTACAACTGAATTCCTCTCAAAATAAAGTCGATGTGAAATTATATTTAATAGTTCACCTAATTTGTACTCCACGTTTTATCAGTATCTCCAGCTGAAATTATTTATTCAACCAAAGAAAGGGTGTGCTGATCTGAATGGTTTAGGTAAGCCCTATATTTGTCTATAACAGTCTAGTCTAAGACAGTCGATAAGAACCCTTTTTGAAGGCTTAGATTATAATAATGACGTGGATACGTGTCACCACGATAATAGGTGCATACTTACATATCCTCGACTAATATTTATATGTGAGAACATTGTCTTCTTTCACTGAAATGTTAACTAAAATACATTTAGATTATAAATTACTTATGTATTACATTATAGAGAAGAATTTATAAATTAGATTATATAAATATAATATAAATTATATATAAGCTGTTGTGCATCTTAGTAGCCATAACGCTATCTTTCTTTAATATAGAATGTAATCCAATTCTCTCAATTGTTCCGGAACTTGTGGAATATCTATTTTCTTATATAAAAGACACGTTCTCCAGCCGAGTATAAATAGACTACTGCATTACTTGCAGCAATAAATTTAATAATTGAAAGTAAATTAGTATCATCTCGTTCCTTGCGTGGGATCGATCTCCTTGGCTACGCAACTTCTACGCCGTAGTGGCTGTATGTAGAATACTTTTATCTTTTACTCCCCTCTTCTCCTAGACTTATCCCTCCGTGTTGTATTGTACTTAATAATATAAATTCCTTTTACGCGTTTATCAAATATGCGTTTTGCGAATCTGATCTTTTAAACTACTTCTGTACGCTTTACGCACACATCATTCTCTTAATTTGGTTCTTAACTTTACGTTATGTGGAAAAGATCGCTCTCTTAGCGATAATACCACATATTGTTATTACCTTGTTATCTTGAGTTCTATTGTTTAGAATCTAAACAATAGGTCTTTAAACAATAGATCTAGAAACATAGAATATAAACTTTAGATTCTATGTGGAGTGCAATAAAATGTTTTTATATCGTATTGTACATCCGTTTCATGGTACTAAGGTACCATAATTTTAAATCGATTCTTTGTCCTCAGTATTATATTATAAAAAGAACTTTTGGATACTTGCATGATGTAAGTACCACGGTTTTTTTATCTATCTAGTTACATAATCAATCCAGAAAATTCACCATATTTGATCATTAACACTCAATAACAACTATGTCTTTTTTATTTGTTGAACCTTAATTAATGGCAACCGTAATGGAAATTGCTCATAATTACACACCTGTCGTAAGGCATGCAGTCTCATTAACTCATCTGCTGTGGTCACTATAGATTGCTCACCGCAAATCAGATAACTGGGAGCGCTGCGGCTTGCGGTTGATTTCAACACAGAGTGACTGTCGTTCAGTATATATTCTTATGTGAGGGACTACAGGCCTGAAGCTGAAACAATCATGACGTATATAATAGGGTGCTCTAACAACTGGACGTCCCGTTTAATGGAAACGTTACCATGATGGTGGCAGCTAAGATTGACTATTTCGCTCATCCACAAAAGCATTTAAAACTATTTCAAAGACAACATGAATTATTCAGTTGGAATTTGGCAATATTTCCCCGAACTAAACGTTCACTGAATACGAATGCAACTATTTCCTTGCACAAAATCCGCCACAGTGAGAGGTAGTTCTAGCTAATGTAGCTAATGTAGGTTGTTTAACATTTGTTAATTTTTTTGTTAAATTGTTGTTAGTTGTTCTATATTATTTGTTCGCATGGACGAAATAAAGGTTTTCTACTTCTATATTTGCTTTCGTTGCTACATGCTTTACCCAACGCTCATTCTTTAGTAGATAATGTTTTTAGCATAATTCCGCCTTTTATACCTTTATATATTACATACTTACAATAAAGATGTAATAGAATAAAAATAACATAAATATGTAGTTTAAAAAAATGCCGTTTCTACTCAAATTAGTTACAACAATTAAGATAAATGTGTGACCCGACAATAATTATAATTTACTGATAAATAATACACGTCCCTTGGACATGTAACTTAGGCACAATTATATGCCCTAGTCGCCGACGAACAGCAGTGCAGGCGATGTGAGAAGCCTGACTCTAGGAGCCCCAATCCATATTCCCGGCGTGAGGATTATAGACAAAACCCCTTAATGACGACCTATGTCCAGCAATGGACTTGAAGGGACTGATAATGATAATACCTTTTTACAGAAGTTCCTCGAACGGTAATGAATATTTGGTCGAATGTCAATGATTGCAAATATATGTTGGCTTCGTATATGCAGTGGGATAGTACAAATAGCTTGTCCAATACAATGACTCATTACAATGCACGGACATATACATCCGTAACATAGTCATGTGTCTCTCCGTACGTCATTAATTATGAACGTAATGCGGCCGCTCAGTACTTGTTACTGTACTCGTAATTAATTGTACCCGACTACTAAATGAATTCATTTTTCAAAGTATACTTCTCTCCGAATCATCTCTGGGTGGTAGGAACATCATATGGTAGGTGCAATCTTATTTTGTTTGAATGTGTACTATTAAAAAACAAATGACCGTCAGTTACAGCATTGTATCGGGGTTATGTCTATAATTAGATATCTATGGGTTAAAAGCCGCAAGAACAATTTCAAATCAAAAATGGTGCAACACCGTTGGAACAGATAAATGAAACAGTTTGTAGAAATGTAATGGATATCGAATAGAAAGTCCAATTAATGGAACTAATAAATCCTGCTCAACGTCTATTGTAGCTCTGATATAAACTTACTCCGTCGCCGCCAGCGATAACCACCGATGCCGCGGAAACCGCTGAATGCACGTTATGTGGTATTGCAACTATTAAATTCCATTAACTTTTTCTATAATTGATGTACTAATGTCTTTAATATTGTAATTATGATAATTACTCGCTGTTCTATAGTGGGACGTAAACGTAACCGATGAATCGTGGGAGTGTTCTACACTCCACTGCTTACCTCTTCGGGGATAACAGGCGTGATGTTACGTTGAAGTAATCATAATGCCTTTTATCGTCCCACAGTCGAACACTAGCCTTCCGTCAGACTGAGAAAGGTTAAAATCATAGTCTGCTAAGCTGGCCAAATGCGGGTCGGATTAACCCACTACGACACTTAGTCTATAGGAGAACAAAAGAAAATATTGAATGGATTCAAAACGACACAAGCAGACATTTCAAATAATCCTTCAGCAAATTTTCTCAAATAAAATCCTTTTATGATGTTGAAAAGCGAGAAATTTAGTCAGTAATAAAATAACAACAGTAGAAACATCCAGCGACAAGATGAACGGAGGCAAATTAGCCGTCCCTTCGCTGCTGAATTATGGAGTCGGCCCCTGATGGATGACGGACGTTAGCGTTTCCATTACAACCCTATGCCATTATACAAAAGGTCTATTTTTAATTGAACAGGCCTTTGTTCTACTCGCAAAGTGTGATTGTAATGTCTCGGTAAAATTCTCATTACTTGGTCGAAACTATTAATGACTGGAAGAGGAGACGAACATGAAAGCTTCTTTATTGCAAAGTGGTGGTAGTGCAATATACATTACAGCAACTTTTACCGTACACATCTAAAACCTATACATCATTGGAATTGTAAAGACATGTACGGAATAGAATAATCTCTACCGTAATCTATTATACCTCACAGAAGTATAGCAAATTGTTTGTTAAAAAGTCCATTCCAATCGTCATAACTATTTTAGTTGTCATCGTCGAATTATTCGTAATAAATGAACAGCGAGTTGAGCGACCCTTAGATAACATTAAAATACTCAGTGCAAACACTATTAAGCCTTTTGTATTGGATTGAGAATGGTTGAGAAGTTATGAGGGAAATACACTGAAATTATATGCACGTTAATGAACTTGATTTAACTAAAAGCTCTCCGTATATTTGTATAGCATCTGCATTGCCATGGAAGGCGCAAAGGTGACCATGAAAATATTTGCTCATAGTGGAAATTAATCCTTGTTTTCTAAGTTTTTAAGACGAAACAACAGTCAACCCTCAAAATAAACTTACCGAACCCCTTGCCTAAAAGCATGTAAATATAGTCGCAATATTGAAGTTGTTGTCTAAAAGCATTTACTCGTAGTTATAGCCGATAGCAGTGACAGCCTAGTGGATCAAAATTCAGACTCTGACGTCGAGGACCCGGGTTCAAATTATGGCGCGAACCTCTTTACAATATATGTACATATGCCGTTTTGAAATTAAATATCACTTGCTATAACAATTAAAGCTGAAATTTCACTCATAAATATTGCAAAAACATATTATTGATGGACGGGTTGCCGCTGACATATACTACTTTCTTGTCACAATTACTACTTAAATTTTTTGTGTTTTCAAAAATGTTAAAAAAGACCCTACCGCCGGCTAATCAAACTGACAGTATTATAAATAGACAGCGGGCTTAATAGGATAACGCGTTAAGCTGGCTATAGGACCGGAAGAAAACCGAACGCTTCGATCATTTTTAATGAATTCTAGCCCGTTTTTCGATGACAGCCATGGAGCAGAATTTAACATAGGTTGATGAGACAATATCCTCGGCCAAAAGCTTTTAACGATGCCAAGATTAAGATCTAAAATGGCCTGGAGGGCGGGAAGAACAATGCTGATCCATTGGGTCTCTCTAGCCTCGGAACAAACACATAGCACCCTCTGTAACAAAAATGACTCGAAATTTACCGAACATCAAAAACCTGCATTACAGGGTTGGTAAAGTTAGGAGAAACATATTCGGAGTACTACAGACTCATTCAGTGTACATCCTAAAACATTATACGAATGATCCGTTACGACAATATACGGATAAATTGCGAGGAACACGATATTAATACGCAATTCCGTATTGTTCTGATGTTTCATTGCCTTTGATCTTCCCTAACGTAACATCTACGACAGGTTCTGTTTTTTCAGTTGGCGTGTTCGTAAATGTGTAAATTTTTTAATATCAAATATTACGTATGTTACATGGAGGGGATGAGCATGAAAATTTTAGAAAGTTTAAGGTGGGGCATAGAACATAAAAGGTTGGGAAACATTGCTCTACGCCTTATTATTCATTTATACTACTTATTTCAAAGACCAAAAGAAGTATGCGTCTGTGACGTTATTCTTTTTTTAATTAAATTTCAAGAGTATTATTTGTTAATATTCGTTGCTCTGTGTTGTTGTCTCCTTGGAGCAATACTACGCGAATGAACAATATAATATTAAATTTAGAGCACTAAGAACTTCTTTTGAATTTAATCCAATACTTATCTTTTCATTCAGCGGCCTTATTAAGTCTGAGAAAATCAAAGTTGGCATTTTTTGTGTAGGTGCTAAATCTATTATTATGTCCTGAATTTTTTTTCTTAAGAACGTCGAGAAAATTTCAATGTGTTTGTAGATACTCTTAGTTTTAATGCCAGAAATAACTCAACAATAGTTTTAATTTGTTCTGTGACCATTTTCAAACCAAAAAACCTAGTAAAGATGAAGTTTGGAAAATCTAGATTTTGTTAGTTCATAGTGTACTCTACAGTAAGTATTTAGTTTTATTTTCAGACATTTATCTTTTATTGTTACCGGAATTGCTATTTGAGATTTAAAATTACATACTACATCCAAGCTGGTTTTTACTCCAAACTTTGATTGGAAAGGGAAATTCAAAAGTAATCTTTTTTATTTAATAACTTTCAAAATATTAAAATCTATTAGTGTTAAGACGAACTTAAAAAGCTGCACAAAACAATAAACTCAATAATTAATTCCCACCGGTATCAGGTACGATTCAGACGCCAATATCCCTGAAATATCGATCTCTTATTGGTTCTGGATGCGACACCTTTCTCCAGTTACACGTAATCGTGTAAGGCTCCGTCGGGAATGGCTCTTTCCCTCGCCTCCTAATTATACAAGTGACGTAAGTGGAGTAGTTATACGCGAAACATAAGAGCTGTGCTATTAGACTTTGTACTTTAAAAGGAAATGTTAAACCATATCAGTAATTACTTTAGTTTAAATAGGCAATAGCCTTAACCTTATATTTTATAGTGCGGCGTATAGCGTAACTAATGAAACGTGGAAATGTACTACACTCCACCTACCCCTTTGGGTTAATACAGGCATTATATTATGTTGTTATTTAATTTAAAAAAGAATTTAGGTGCAGATGTTATGGAACACCAAGTCATCTATCTTGACCAATAGGACAGATGATGGAGTCATAAGTCGTCAAAACTGTCGTCCGTGTATTAAGGGCCGAAAGTAGAAGAACGTCAGGTTCGGAAGGATAAACATTTAGCAGTCATTGCTCGCTGCCCACTCCGTAAGGGACCTGTCGTGATTATGCAATAATAATAATAATAATTTAACAATTATATCATTTCAGAGTAACACAAATTTCCTTTTAAATATTTTATAAGTTAAATAATTACGTTTTAGCTGAATGCTAACTAAATAATTAATTATATTTTCCCAATACGAACACAGAAACATCTGTTCCAAGTGAGTTATACAAAACAGCGAATCAGATAATTGCTATTTGAGCACTCGCTTTATTCATTACAAATTTACGATGCTTTTGCTGAATTCATATCGTTTCTTATTTACAGGAACGCTTTTCTTTCTTATTTACAGGTAATATGAACTGTTAAAATATAGTACCCTCTTGTATCGTATTGTGAAATTTAGAACCGTTTGTGATATGTTAAGCGTACTTTTACTTGCACGCCCCACTGTTGAATAAGATCTAACACTGTTCACCACTACTTCGGAGCAATATGGAGATGAAAAGTGACAGATGATTCGAGCCTTAAGAGCTCCGACAACGTTCGACGATAGTAGCATTTTTGACCGACTGTTTAATAAGCCCTTTAGAATACGAAAACAATCTACTCGTAGTTGACTACTTTAAGTCATTTGAAGTTTCACTTCGATTCAATCTCCGTTCTTATTGAACACAAAAAAATTTAAGGCGTAAATATTGCTTTTCGATAAAAACCGATGCGTTTCGCGCCCACATAGTAATCGAATGTATGGTGAATCGCGTGATTCCAGTGGAAATATACGTAAAAATGTTTTTAAAGGTTCTGTACACCACAGCCGGGAAAAGAGTTCGCAAATAGTAAATGATGCGAAAGTAACGCGACACCGGGAGTCAATGCTGGTGCGTCATGGCCGTTTATTTCACCGGCTGACTGATAAATTGTCTTTTTTTAAAGAATCCTTACATCCTGCCATAGGAGCGAATTATAACACCTATATTTACCGAAAAGAATAGGCAGAGGCACTCCTCTGTACTAATGCCAGTTTTCATCGGTTACGTTACACGTACCAAGAAATTATAGCTAAAAGCCCATTGCTACCATTCACCTATTATGTTATTTACACTCCCACCTTCTATTGGATATTTTAAGTTAGATAAACCCATTAAAACTTTGGCCAAGCTGCGAATCGATCCCACGATCTCAGCCGTGGCAGTATCAACCACTAGACCAAGGACGCACTACAGCCAAATTCTTTAATTATCAGTAATAGAATGACTAATAGATAACAAATCAGCGTAATGCTCTCGGAATTTATTATAAAATTCAACTGACGTCATTTGATTAGATATAAAAATAATTATTTACATCAGCATAGCTCAATATTTGTTCCGATACTAGCAATAAGTTATATTCAACATCAGTAGAACGTCGAGTTAAACGACATTCCGTCTCAAACAAAAAAGTAATTTGGTTCCTTTCATCGCAAAATGTCTTCAAAGAGATTCGTAATAAATTAACTTCCTCTAGGAGGTACTGCGATGCGAGCTTAGGGATTGCATTAGAGTAATTCTCTGTATACTTTTCAACGCTAAAGAGTTAATGGTGGTTTTGTAAATTGGACTGTACCCCCAACACGCTGCCATCAGTCGCGAACAAAGGCACGAATAATATAGAAATAGAAAACAATATAAAACGAAGTATTTCAACAGTGTACATGATGATGAATACAAAGTCGTGTTCAGAACGGATAAACGACCAAACCAGAGGATCACACGAACGTACATTTGGCATTCTTTTGGGGCAGAAATTATTCATTCTGGACTTTTCGTGGTCTTAATCTAAAAAATGCATGTTTTTCTTTACTTTTTTCATTGACTGTTAGGCGGTACGAAGTTCGCCGGGTCAGCTAGTACGTATACATATATTTAAATAATTCAGTGCCAATTTCATGGAAACAACTCAATTATAAATTGTATCAACTGAACGATTTAATTCGTCCGAGATAAATTATTCAATTTTCCAATAACCCGAGCGCTGTTTCGTTGCTCACGTTGCACGCTAATATTATAATTAAAGAGTTAATTATTGAGTAAATTAACTTGTCTACTAAAACTACCTTTATCCTAAATTTAATTAGCTTTAATATTGAAAATGTCATAATTGAATAATTAATTATTATATGCGATATTCATATGTGTATTGTGTATTAATACCCTAAATTCACAGTGTAATAACAAAACAAAAAACCGACTTCAAAAAAAAACTGCTGCAAAACAAAATAATATGCCCTAAAAAGTAACAAAATAAT
>DWTO01005332.1:0-10830 GCA_018244755.1 Jemadia pseudognetus
TGTAAGTGAGTTTTAATTAAATTAAAAATATTCAATGATTTTAATTGGTGTGACTATTCCGCTTTTGCCTTTGAATTGCATCACGTCCCTTGCGACTGTACATAATGCGTTTTTTGGCGCGCGCCGATACTTGCAGTCATGAAAATGCACTTGTTATAGAAAACAGTTGCATAAACGTGCAAAACTGATATAATTAGTAAGTAGTAATCATATTTTACGATTTAAAAATTTTCGTAGCTTTTTACGTTTTTAAGTGTATTTTCGTGTTAATTGACCACGCGAGTCTAATTCAAAGAATTTGTTTGTTTGTAGATTAATTATTATTATTAATAAATAGTACCGTATACTAAATAGCAGTAATAAATAATAGTTACCTCAGGTTATTAAAGATCAGGATGGCACGGGAAAACAATGTATTGACAATTGGGCAGCGTTGTAGACTGGATCCGTAAACTCTTTATATGTACATACAGCCTTCTGATCCCAAACTGGGCATAGACTATGCTATGATAAACATATGGCTAACAAGCTTTATATATACGCATACAAACTTATGGTTATTATAGACTTTTTTGAACCAGACAGAATAAATGTTAGACATGCGTGTCCTTTCAGTATGAAAAGGGTAAAAGGTAGGTACAGTTAACTAAACTACTCGTAGTTCGCCCTTAGTTGCCCGACTTCACGCGCATTTGAGAACTATAACACTATTTGCAGATTAGGACCGAAGCTCTACCTATGTTCATGACACAAATATTCACCCAGGACCAATATATAACGAAGACACACGGCAGTTTACCGGTCGACTTCCACCAATAACCACACTTAACCAGTCCCGCTTCACTGCTTATATTACATATAACATGGTCGTGTTTTGATACAAAAATAGGAACAATCGCCTTAAGTTTAATGGAGTGCATGACAATCCAAGCGTGCGAGACGATTATATACTCATTAGTTACGTAAAGATAATTTTGTACGCTCCGAAAACTAATCGCCAATCTGTGGGTCATTTCCGATGGTTTCCAATTGGAAAGAGTAAGAAACGAGCAGTCAGGAGTGATTTCCAATCAAACCCAAGTCAAATGACAACTGTATTGAAGCTACATCGCATCTTTACGTGCCTGGTGGGGCGTTCTTCTGACTTTTAGATACGCAAAGAGGCGTGCCAGCTGTGGAACTTTTGTACGACTTGAATTGTCCAAAAAGAAATCAAAGAACTTGTTCTATATTTATTCTATCCCGAAGCAATAACTCTCGATGCAAAACAAGCGGCCACGTTGCTGGGACGTCCTATGAGAAACGTGACCGGGGTAATGCGACAATATATCTACGCATAAGCTTGTCACACCCGAGATTAAACTGCCAATTTGGCTTGTCCCATTTATTTCATGTGGCAACGATGTTATCTTGTCTTTGGTTATATTTACGTATTTCATCTTTAATAGAATACCGCATTCAGGATCCAGAAATGTTCTATTGATATGCACGGTCATACTTGAGATGCAAAGGGACATTAAGGTTATATGGGTCTAAGTGGTTCATGCAATTTAATAACATTTATCGAACATCAAATGAGCGTACGCCTTAGAAAACTGAATACGTCATATGTAGAATTCGTTTAAGCACCTCGACTAACCTTTTGTATGCCATGGGCTATTTCCACTAGTTACAAATAACATAAGCCTCTTCGCATCAATTGGATAACTTTTTGTCGCTTATAATTCAAAAGATCGGGCGTCGCCAGTTTTAACAGAACAAATTAAAGTTTTCTTGAAGAATCTCAAGTCGTAATTCTCTTTTAAAGCCCGAGATAAAGCAATTAATTAATATTATTACGTAGGATGGAAACAGAAAGAAATGTTCTTTTATCTCCTAATAATCTCAGCTAGGGTGGAAAAGGGACAATAGTTTATACTGGGGGTTTATCATTTTCATTAAATGAGACTATCATATAGAGGCGTGGGTATCTGCGCATAAAAAATAAACCCGTCCGTCCTATATTCTTGCCGGGGGACGTCAACCTTTGTTTAGTTAACCGGGTCAGGGGTCGAAACCACCTAACAATACAGATTATACGGTATCGAGGCGCGCGCCAAATGGATAAATTAAATCCCGCCATCCGCCATTTTTAATTTGCACAGCCAATAAAACTCCGGGATTTGAATGTGTTCTTTTCCGAATAAAATTGCGTTCGGTTTGCGTTATACGGAACGTTGGATGGCTTGTACTCGTTGGAGTGTTATTAATTCGATTGTATGAAACGGTTCTGCAGAGAGTAATGTGGTTTGTCTTCAAATACGTAAATTGAAGTGTGTGTTGGGAATTTTCGCCGTCTTTGTTATTCTTCGTCTTATTTAGAATTTGTATTATGTGTCTAACAATATTGGATATATGTTGATGATAGACTGTTATATGTTAACCTAAAAACATTTTTATTATATTAACATAAAAAATGTATGCGATTACATTAGTGTACACACTAAATTGTTCCATGACTGTACTAAATTGTTCTATTATATTTGTTTTTATTTGTTTTAATATTGAAAACTTATTAAGATATAGTAAGGTTCTAATTATCTGGATTTCGATTATACGGATATCCCATTATCCCGATTCATAACGCTATTTCACCCAAATACGTAACCCTGTTGGACCCAAAGTTAAGTTACGAGTTGATTTTACCATATAATAGGTCATTCAAATTTTAGATTACTCGGATTAACTTGGGTTCAAATTATTATGAATACTGAGAATGATATTGTAAAATATTTATTTACACTGTATGCGTTTAAATGGATACAAGCATCGATTATAAATATTGTATGGTAATATTTTATCTAAATTTTATCCTTTCATTAGCGTATTTTCACGATAGCTTTAAAAAACTTCCACGAAAACAGCAACTGATTAATTGGATCTCTTTTAATCAGGAAAAAGGAACATTTTTCTTTTTTATCACAATTTATTTCTCGTTTATTTTCAAAACTCTTTATTACTTTGTCCGTGAACAAATTAAGCCTAGTGTTAATAATTAACTTGTGAAACTTTATGGTTATCTCTATATAATATATTTAGATGGGTCTTCGTATGTGTCATTTAACAATATTAATATAAATACATATGTGATCAAAACTGTCCATGTCTTTCTTTCACACGCTGAGCGAGCGAGTTAAAGCTTCTGTATCTGTAACGAATGTACAGTGATATACAACCCTTAACGTAGTAAACACAAATAAAAACAAAACAACAAACTTTTAAAGTGGAATGATATTTTAAAATGTCATGTCGTGCACACATTGTGTGTCGGAGCGGGGAGAGAATACCTCGCCCGACCCCATGCCGGGACATCAGGGTGTCGGGAGAGGCGATGAAGCCTGGTGCTGGCTGAGTGCGGTACGCTGTTCAGACACGACTAACTACCTTGGTCGTCTATAAGCAGCAGCGTAGATGATGGGAGAACCCATCACTCAAGGGGAGCCCTCTGCCCAGCAATGGTCTTAGCCAGGCTGATGATGATAGATGAGAGATTATACGCTATTGCTATTTTAAAGATTAAATTGCTATTTTTTATGTTTAACCTTTCTCGTATCATTAATCATTTTACTCGAGTACAGCCTATTACTTGCCAGATTAATGTGAAATTTCATAGTTTTTTTAACTAATTGAATTAACTGTTGGTTAATTGATATTACGCGTTCACTACAAATCGATCGTATAATAAAATTTAGTAGCAAAAAACAAGACATGCACAAAGAATGCGATTTATATGTGTTCATGACGTGCAATACTGGCGCGGCACACGGCATGTAAGATTAGCGGAGCGTTCACTGTAAAAAAAAATTAATCGTCGTTAAACGTAGTTGTGTTATCTTCAATGTTTGTTATTTTATTTATAGGTAAACGTAATGGTTTTTTCACTACCAAGTGGAATTCCTCAAGGTTTGCTTCTTTAGCAAAAGCACCCACAAGCTCCGTTGTAACAATATGAAATGTAAGTATATACGAGTATACTCTTGAAATGTGTTATAAAAGTTATATTTTTAAATACGGTTATTTGTTCTGTTCTTCGAGACGGTCTTTTAAAAGGATCCTACTATTTGTATTAAGCAAAACATACATAGGTATATGTTAATATAATGATCTCGAGTATAAATATATAGTTTTCTAAATGTCCATAAATAAATAAATTGTCTCTAACGTCAACCGAACTGGCCACACATTAACCAGTTCGCTGAACACGTAACTAACATTCATTGCATTTCTAACAACACGTGGCTTGTCACGGACGCGCTTGTGAGCGGGCTGTAACGAGGTAGTGTCACTTCGCGTGACAGCCGTCGCGCTCAGCGCCCGCTGGTGACGTAAGCGCGAAGTTGCTTAGCGCCAACCTCGACTAATTAAGTAAATTAGAGGCCAATTTTAATACTCTGTTCTTGTCGACGTTCATATACCAACATGATAAATATACTTCAAACAATAAGAAGAAAGTTCGATTAAATACATGTGAGTTATAATCATTAAGTTCTTTGTTGTTCCACTGTTGAGCAAGAGTTCTCTTTTGGAATGAAAAAGATTAATAAAATGAAATCATTAATGAAAACATTAATGCAAGTTGGCTGCGAGTTAAATTTAGTGCGAATATTATACATAATTATGTTTTATTACATATATTACAATTGCCGTTCACGGGACACAAGACAACAAATAGTGTTTAAACCTGACACAAATATAAAGGATAGTACGATGTAGGCTTCGTACTAAAGTTCATATTATTATCATTCCATCACATCAAGTCCCTTACAAATTGATATGTATTGCACGTATATATTAAATAAGTTCATAAACTTTACGAAAAGTATTGTTAAATAGAAGAATGAAAGAATGGGTAAGCTAAGAGTATTAAATTAGATTAATTGTGTTGCGAAATTCAGTCTCCGCCAATTTGTATAACTCCAGACACTTCGGTTAGAACTAGGGTTGCCATCTAGCTAGATAATCTTATTTGTCTCAATTCAGACAGCGTAACTTTTCACACAGCCCAAGTATTAAAACTTTCAAAATTTATGATAATTTTATTGAAGTAATTATTAACCCTAAGTAGATCACAATGGCCATATAAATACTATATTCCCCGCTTTCTATACTGTGTTTAGTGTTATTGTTTTCAAAAAAATCACTATTATTAACCATCACACGAACGGGTCACACTAAGTTATAAAAACCATACGCGTTATGCACAATTAATAGCAGCTTTCTACTAAACAAAATGTACGTAAGCGTTCCAAGCGGGAATGTTCCCGTGAGGAATGTAACGTTGAGGAATTTTTAATGCTAACGAAGTTTTAATACGCTTTCATTTGGGCATGAAAACGTTTTAGCGAAGCGAAATTCTTTTAATATTCCATTAGACGCATTAACGGCACTAACACACCGTCGCGGGGCGAGCGAGGAGCTTATGAGAATTTATCGCTACACATATGAAAGGGGGTCGGTTCAAATAATATTAGTAAACAGATGTAATTATATGCACACACCATGATCGTCCGTCGTGGCAGACTTTAATTGTTCATATTATAAAAAAAAACCATGTCCAACAGTGGAGTGATAAAAGGGTCGATGACAATATCTTCGACCTTTCATTTCCTTGTAATGAATTCAAAATTTCTAGGCACGTATCTATATTATGCTGTAATGCCGAATCGACGCACGCGTCATTACCCAACCCAGTTATCTGGTGAACTTCAAGTATCTTCAGTGATTTCAGATAAGTTTAAAGATCTGCCATTTATAATCATAGTTACAGAGTACGAAAACATTCGCAGAAATTTTACTCTTAACCGTGACCTATTGAAAAAATTACCACATCAGCCAGTGCCTAAAGGAGAAAATTCGAATTCTAATTATGTAAAGATGTAATAGCATTTTGGGCCATCTTCCTCAATTTATGGCTTAATATAAATACATAGATTAGTCAATTTTATTAAAACTCCATATAAATTAAATATCGTAGGTTTTACCAGAAAGTTTACTAAATTTCAAAGCTTATTGCTATTTTCTCTTTTTTCTTATATTTCTATAGTTAAGATCAGTTTCAACGGTAATTGTAGTTTATTATATAAATTCTATAAAAAAGTTAATGTATAGCTTATAGTACATAATTTATATAATAACATTAATATTAACTAAGGCTTTTTCCCTTCGTCTAGGTAGTTTCACCCCTCTTTCTCTTCCCCATAAAATGACATTAGTTTCATAATAAAAAGTAAAGAAGCATCCCTTTTTTGCCCCCAGATTTTAATATCCGCTGGCAACTCAGACGTTTCGTATTCCTTTTTCGAAATTAAATCGTCCTGGTACCTCATTTACATAATAAGTCGGCACGCCACAGGTAATAACGCCGCCTTACAGTGTTACCAGAAGTAGAGTGAAATTTCGCATGTGGAAAAAATATAAAGAATTGCGGTACAGTGTTGAAAAAAAACTTGAACAGTTTATATAATAATATCTAAACTTTTTTCAAGGTGGAACGTGATATGGAAAAAGGAAATTTTGAACCAAAAATTTAGCCTAAAGTTTGAATAAATAAACAAATATGCAAGCGTTCGAAGCGGGAATATTCCTGTGAGGAGGTTCAGGTTTGTCAATAATTAACAAGTTAATCCAATTGATGTACTAAGTTCCCCTTGTAATAAATATAGTCCTATGGCAGGCGTTTCTACACGCGCTTCTTTTGATGATAATGAAGAATACTCGAAGCGTGAAGTATGACCATTATATCAATCTAGTGCAAGAAAGATTTGTTTCATATTCCTAAATCAATATGTGCAAATCAATGAACGCCTACATATAATCTCCTTCAAAGAAAGAGAAAGATAATAAAATTTGCCATGGTGGCTTTTCAGATCAACAAAAGGAATTAATTCATGCTACTTGACAAATTATTTCCATTACGCGAAAGTGGTGAGAATATAAGTAACGATTACATTGCGTTGATAATATGTACGTATGTATATCTAAACGAATACGCATTTGAAACACAAAATATTTTTCTGAATGGTAACACTTCTGTGACATACCATACCTACCATCATAAAAAAGAAAAGAGAGTAGCCAAGAATATACCTGCCCATTACAGAACAAAAAAATTCTCCGGGCGTCTCGACGTCCCCTCTCGCCGTTAGTAATGATCGCAGAAGTGCTTTTTTCCTCAGAGTTTTTCCGGAACTCAACATACGATGGTCGGGAGAAACTATCCCAATAAAGATATTTTGCTGCGACAAATAAAAGAAATGCTTAAAACTATGAGTCGACTCGCAGTTTTATATCTGTTGCCATAAACTTGCTTACTATATCATCCTCTGGAAGTGTAGAAATGTGGTAGTTTTATTGTAGTACGAGATTTATTTTGAATATTGTACGAGGTTCCCAGGTTGCTTTTATGTCTTTATGCATGTTCTCACGATTTGTGGTGGGTACGTCTATTAAGTCGGTGTGTTGCCGTAAACTTCCCTACTATATCGTTCCTTGTAAGTGTGGAAATGTGGTAGTTTTACTGTATGCATGAAATTAATGCCAAATATTATACAAACCTCAGTTGCTTTTATGGCTTCAAGACTTTGTTCAAGATTTTGTGATGGGCGTATTTCTAATATAGTTGTAGTAAGCAAAAAGAGGACACACCTGATGAATGGTTATATCGTTTTGACGTACAAAAAGTGTTCTAATGAACCACTTTTGCATAAATGACATTTGAATTAGAAGTTGAATCATTGTCCGATCGGCTTCGTAGTTAGAGGTACCATGGTACCTTCGGAAGGTTGCCAGAATAAGTGTTTTCTCGCCTTAAGCGTCCTGACTTTTGTCTCGTTACAGCTGAAGGGTTTTTTACATACAAATCTCTTTATAATAATCCAGGTTCGTTATTTCACGACTTGTTATTACAAACTGAAGAAGGAGAAACTCGAAAGCCCTTAGACGATAGATCCATCAGAACTAAAACAACACTTGATCCTTGTAAACTCTCGTCTTAATATTTTCCTCGGAGAAGTTGTGATAAAGAGTCTTTCGATATAGCTTTATCGTATCACAAAACATAAAACCATCGTAATCTTCTTTTTACGTCAGAATTAAATTCGTTTTAAATTTGGATGGTACGTCATATAGAATTATGTCTACCGTAATCATTTTCATGGAAAGATTATGTGTTGAAATTATTGTATATTTAAATTATCAGTTTACGTCAAAGACGACAGAAGGGTCATGTTATGGTATAAAGGTAAACAGCTATATCTCCTTTGTGATCTAACCTTAATCTATTTTCTAGTAAACATAATTGTGTTCAAATTCCGTTTAGGCACTATAAATTTTCTTGCGTTGGCTCAGATTCTGGATATGTGCGCAGTGTATAGTATAGACACCTCCAATTTCATAGTGAGACGTAAGCGTAACTGATAAAACGTGGGAGTATATTATACACCCCTGCGTACCTCTTCAGGGATAACAGGCGTGATATTACGTAAGTAAACATAGAGAAAACTAATCTTAAGCGTTATCGTAGATTCAGTTTTATTTATTCTATTCTGTCAGTTCTATTTTATTTATTTTTATTCACTATGTACTCTTGTCTGTTAATTACAAAGTCATTAATTGTTGAATTTAAGTTATACCAGTAAGATTAACTTAAGGTTGTTTTATTAAACCAATAATTCATTCATTTTCGTCTGTAATATAATTTATTTATAAACGAAATATATTTTAATAGGTACTTGATAAGCTAAGAATGTTTATTACAAGCCGCGCTCAGAAAACAAGAAAATTTTGTATATTGATCTTTAATAAGCTTTGAGAGGCGAAATATTTCAGAAACGTCGAGTACATTAAGAGCACTTAGTACGACGGAGAACGAATCTTTAACTGCGAAGGACTCTTTTCAGGATAATGAGGGGACGAGCAAACCTTTTACGTTCATTTTACATTAAGACTTCACTATCTAATTATGCGCTTTGTGATTTTCAGATTATGCTTTTGGCTATTTCTTTGCAGCGAAATTGTTTTTAACGTAAAAACAAAGAAAAACAAGCCGCGGTTGACGCTTAAAATGATTGATTTCCGAAAAACTATGTATACGAATAACTATAAAACGTAAAGCTTTAAGATTTTACGCAAGTATTCGAACTCAAAAATGTGTTCCTAGAAGGAGAAAATATGTTTTTTTTACTGCAAATACTTTTCAATGTTCTTCTTAAAATCAAAGTATGAGTTGATCAATATAAGGCAATTTGTGACAATTTTTCTCATTTAAATGGATGAAGCAAAAGCAAAATGAAATGACAATGAAGAGGCTAGACTGCCAATACCACGAATGACTGAATACTGAAATGTCGGAAAGCGTAAAGTATATAAATAGGCCGCGACTGGAACAATATAGCTTACGTAACGCCTCACCTCTGAACTTTACATACTATTAGGTACATAGCGCCCACTAACCTTACTAATATTTGCGCGCTGTTTAAATTCTGACATAATGGAAAGTAAATGTACAGGTCTGTAAGGATGAATATATTTGGAGTCATATCTGTAAGGATGGAGATATCTGTAAATATGGAGATATTAGTCAGGATAAACTTAAACGATCTGTAAAGGTAAGCAACATCCTGTTTTCTTTGAGATATGAGAAAATACTTATCGATTTTATCCGACAACACATTTATCATCTGTTTCTGAACAATCCTAGGATGTATTACCATCTGGACGGATATCTAAATGAGGTATATAATTATGGCGGCCTAAATCTTATAGTCTGGGTTACGACACCAAAAATCGGAATTAAAGCTGTCATAGGTTTATTTCATACAATCCATTGTTTCAACATTCCCATCATCATCAGCAGCATATTTTTTATTATTGCACTGTTGGAATCAAATCTCGGCTCAGTATGAGGAGGGTTCAGGATATAGTCTACCACACTGGGCAAGTACGGATGTGTAGACTACAGATTGAAATTCAATGGAATATTTACGATAAAAATTATTACTTTTGTCTAAACATTTCTTCGATGGCTATATATTCATTTAACATAACAGCGGGCTGGTATATAACTTTTCATATAAAGGTGTAGGTAAATTAAAGCCAGTCGTGCCTCGTTGTACCTTTCCATGTGATTTATTAGCCGTCATCGTATTTTTGAGGTCGTTTGCAAAGGAAATGGTTTTCTTTTATAGCCACCAGAGTGGGCTCCAACAAAAGTCGATTTGTTGAATCCAGTAAGTTGGGTAGAAAATGGGCGTTGAATTTATTGGAGTTGATAAGACTGACGAATCGAATGTAGGTCATATATCTAAGAATTGGTGTGGGTTTCATAATAAGTTTATGGTATTGAGTAATATGAGAGTCACTCTAAGCGTGTCGGCATCTTCCCATGCAGTACAACTGTCTATAAGATATAATAATCATTCATCAGTAGACGAGCATATATACCTAATTAACCTGTAAAATTTTGGACGTGAAAAAGTTTACCACGTGCTGTTCATATTGGTTACTAAAATCTGAAATTTCCAACCATAAAGAAGCATTTTTTCTTTAATTCACCAGAATGTCTATTCCACCCACACCCACTAATTTATTATTCATACAATGGCTACTCCTTTATTATCTTCATTTGAGTCTGTCTTCAACATCTTACGAATAAATCTCTTAGACTTTACCACTACTAACAGCAAAATTAAACGTCTTTTGTAAAGAGAAATAGCAACTTGTCGATAAGACTCACAAAGATTTCCGATCGCGGCAAAGCTGAGAAAATTGGAGTGGCCTTTTTAGAGCTGCGGG
>DWTO01005333.1:0-10828 GCA_018244755.1 Jemadia pseudognetus
GGAATTCTGGCTATTACCTGTAACAAAAATATAAATATTAATTAATACATAAGGAACGAATGAAGAAGTCGTTGCTACAATAACATTTACATAAACATACTACATTATATCAGTTTATATATATATCGTATATTTATAGGTATACATTGTATACTCATTACTATACTACTAATACTACCTGTAGATACTCATTTTATTTCACTGTACATGGGTATAAGTATCCTTGTTAAACTCTACCTACAACTTTTATTCTAAGTTGAAGCTCTTTCTATTCTACATTACATATTAGTTTAGTTCTAACCTCTAGTACTATTATAACATTTCGTTGAAATTTAAATTGAGATGGGACGGGAATACACGGAATAAAAGCAATAATTCAGTTGAGTTACAGTAATGCTATGCAATGTAAATTTGCAATGCAACTAATTAATCTTCAGGAGGCGTGGCTGCGAATTATGCTTTGTCCTTTACGAACGGTTGAATTTTGCATGTGGTATAAGTAACAGCAGAGATTTACATGGGCCAAAAACATATGAAAGGAAAAATAAAAATGTTACATTGGAAAATTCAAAGTTTATGTTATTAGTATTTTTTTAAACTATGAGCAAACAAATGACTCTCGAGGAAGATTCGGTAATTTACTTAACGTTAACTTTTATAAACGCTTGCATTAGTTCAACGCTTGTACCACATCGCCGAGTCGCAGGTTCATCTGCAAATCAAATCGACGACCACGCAGTCACTACGAAGCCGGATGTCGGCATTACCTAGTGTGCTTGGGGTTTTATTTAAATGCTCGCTGTAATAAAAGAAGCGCTTGTAGCTCCATGGCGGCGGTCGTTTTGTATTATACACTTTAGGGCACGTGGCTTTGTGACTTCTACGTCGCGGTTGTAATACGTCACAGCGTGTAACACTGATGTCAGGAAGAATTTGATTAAAGTTTTCTTTGAGATTTGATACAAATTTGTGTAGAGAGAACTATCATCATTTAACATCAGATAGGCTATTTGATACCAGGTCACATACATGTCCACTGTTTTGAATTACAGAAATTATAAATCGAAAACTATTATATGTTCAAAAACTTTTTTAATATATGTATGTTCAAGAAAATCCCTCATTCGTAAGCTGCAAAAGATATTATAATTAATATGAATAAACCATGCGCTTAATAACGGACGCCATTTCATGGGCAGACGGCAAACAAAATGGCCGCCGTTCATTTCGGTTGCAGGAAACGCGTATCTGTCAACACGGCCGCAGCGCATCGCAACTGGCCATTGTATGATAATCGCTCGCACCGACAAAGTTTTAACATTGACGCCACGAGAACAGCGTGAAGCGATCAAAAATTTTCACCCGCTCATTCTGTAGTGAAACAAGATACTAGTAATAAACAAGATAGTACTCTGTTAATTATCTGTAACAACAATGTAATATCATAAAATAATTGTCTACAACAAAATATTCTTAATATTAAAGGCGAATCTATTTTAATTATTATAATTTTTTTATCATGTTAAGAAACATGACAAATCAAAGTGTAGGTAACAAATACAAATTTGAGATAATTTTGTTTTCTGTCCTAAGAATTATTTTAATAGAAAAAGTAAAAAACATATTTGAACATATTCTCTGGCCCCATCCTAATTCCCGTCCCGATTCGCATTATTCCCTTATTGGGACGAAATATGGATATTGTTATTACGGCAGCTCGTGACGCGCTGATTGTGGTGTGCACAAGCACAATCCACGAGCTCGTTATTGGCACGTGAAGATACAGAGTTGCAGAAGACGTTTCACATAAAGTAGGCTCCCACTATTTTGGAGCAGAACATCCACTCGACTACTCAAATACCCAAAATAATTATAACAATATATCTCACTTTAAACAGAAACACCATCATTCATTAATCGACTATAACAAAATATATTATGATTACCAGAATGTAGAAGATAAGGAAAAAAAGAAATTAAAGATGATAGTACCTACTAATTTTGGAAACTTCCTTCGTCTTATAACCGTCCTTAAAATAAAATAGGAATATTATCTTCCATAAGAACAGCATTACATTTTTACCAGTGATTCCGCGTACCTACGTACGAGTACAATTAAGCCCGTTTCTTAGATTAAGAATTACTACTCACTTCGCATCTCGCCGAACCAATCAAAATTATACATAATACATTTAATAACTATCATTATGAGCTATTATCATTTGAAATCCATACAGCAATTTGATATAAGAATCCAACGTTAAGGTGCGTTTCCACAATACTTTTTACACAAACCTCAAATCCACAACCGCGTCGAAAATCATTAGGGAACCATTTGAAGCTCTAAAACCTTTTTACGCACAAAAAGGGAAACCAACTGCACCGCAGAATAACACCGGATGCGTTCACAAAAACAAGTATTGAATACCATCGCTTGACCGCGACGCTGCCTGCATTAAAGCTACGTACTGTGATCTAAGTATTTCTGGAGCCTTTAATTTAAATTTGCCAAAAAGTACTTACATCCTACAGTAGTGTGATGAATAAGTTCTCGCAAATATATAACAGACGCAAAATGTTACATAACTACATTAAACGATCCAAATATTTCCAGTTCCTGATGACTAGTATAGCAAATCTTGATTACTTACTTAAAGGAATTTTCTTACCTGTTACTTTTATATCTGTATGGTAGTATTAATGACTTGCTAACCTACCGCTTGTCTATGGTCTGCAAAACTACCACTAGTATACCAAAGACAAATACCATAAATATGTTATACTCGGTAATACCTTCGGTAATACTATAATACCTTCGGTATTTTAATGCAAACAAAGACATTTTTTATCTTAATTTATATATCCTGTTAATAAATACATCATCGAATTTATCAATGGGCTCCTAAGATAACGAACACAAAACTAATAGGTACCTAGACTTAGTTGGAATTTAATCGAAGCCATTTTAAAACTAAAAGAAAATTGAGCACATGCTCAAAAGACGCATCGTGTATATATAAAAGAGAAGTCTGAATCATTGAAACTCGAATTCCATTTGATTATCCGAAAGGATCATTATTCTCCACTTATAAAATCGTTATGAACCCCAAAACCTCAAACACGACACCAAATGTAATGTAATATTTTGCGATCCTTTTTGCGGCGGAGGATAAAATTTTTGATGGTTTCAAACTCGCACGTAATCTTGAGGCCAGATGAATTAATGATACTAAAATAATGTATATAATGATATATGTTTAATATACCGACTATAAATTTAAAAGTTTTTATAGAAGAAACAAATACAAGAAACAATTAGTGAGTTTAAAATGTGTGTTTCGATTCTTTAAATAACATGGGAATTAAAATATATTAACTTGTAATAAGTAGACAACACGTACCAACATACAAAGAAGGAAAAGACACATTAACAACGATTGGTTGTTAGAATCGTCAATTTGTTTGAATATACTAATGTTAGTAGATACTCTTTATGTAATAACTGTACACCCGAAAAGAGATTACGATGTAACAAGTCGTGCATAACTGCCAGGTATCGGAAAACCAAATCCCAAAGGCCCATAAGGTCACAACGAGATAGCAGCTAGCCACTAAATAAATTCCCAGTCATAACTCGGGATGGGCCGTGTATTGTTTTAGTTCTAAATCCTTGACAGGGATAAGTTAAATATTCGATACGTGCTCACATTACATCGTCTCATAAATACGGCACGGTCCATGGGATGGGAACTTGCCATATAGATGTTGCCATGTATACAAGTATCTTGCGGAGTCGTGACCACTGATAGATGGACGCCACATGGAGTTATCGTAAGAACTGATGTGATACTACAATGTCGACTCGTGTTAGTGACTTATTTAAAACTGGGTTAGAAAACTATCACGAACTTCCACGAAAACTATCAACCACTTTACATTAATGACATTGATGGCAGAAAGTCATAATTATGACCATAATAGATCGATAGCATGAAGAAAACAAAGTAAAGATCAATAAATTCTAAGTCCAATCAAGACATGATTTAAATTTTGATAGACGAGGTTATTAAATTAATTAACAATGATTTCCTTGATTCACCATTTCGATATTGCGATACTAAGTTTTTGGTAAATTAAAATTTAACAAATGCAATATTAATATAGTAAAATTATAAAATTCGAAAATAAAAATTGAATTCTTTAATACAAATCGAACGAGTAATTTAAAGCGTGGGAACTATGACGGGATCAAAAGACCAATGAGAACGCAGTAATAAGCGACAGTTGAGTTACGATTGGCTGTTGATGACGTGACATCCAACCACCTGTATTACGAATGGCAATATTTCATTTTGATTGGTGTATCGGTTACGAAATTCAATTGAACTACCGTTATTATAAATTGAAAATGGAATCATTAAGGTTTTTAACGGACGTGGCGTATTTTAAATGCGATTAAAGACAAGTTTTTAAGCCCAACGTTGTGGCGATTATTTGGCAATTGAAATCCGTCTGCTTTTTAAACTGAAGTTATTACTAAGTAGTGTGTTTTAATAGTGGTTATAGCGAAGTATCTTACGTATACAAGCCACGTGACAATTTATTACGATATTTATATGCATGCGTACAAATTTAGTATTATCATATGAGTACCTACTTATGTTTATTCCTGCGCTTGTTTCTTTCACATATATTAGAGACTCAATTAGGTATTTAGAAAAGAAAGCAAGTAACGCGCGACAAATAAACAGTAACAAAGGTAATATTACGCCTTTAATTCCCGTAGAGATAGGCAGAAGTGTCTGGTACACTCCCACGTTTCACCAGTTACGTTTACGTTCCATTATGGAGTAGGTGGTGAGTCTATTACCATATACCAGGTACAAATCCAGACTCTGAGGCACCACTATAAAATCTAAATTAGAAAAATCCAATAGAGCCTGACTGGAAATTTAAACCCAGGACCTCGCGATCGGAAGTCGCGCTTGCAACCAACGACACCAACAAGGCAGACAAATAAATAGACCTTTTGTGAACGGCCTAAAGTGAGAAAGGAATATGTTCACTAGCCAGGTGACGTCCTAATTGCAAAGACTTCAGAACTAAAACTGATAGCCTATGATTAATATAATTGCAACGCCTCATTTGTAGGTATAATAATTAGAAACAGTACTGAAAAGACCATTTTTTACCGCGATGCCGATGATCCAAGTTCATAGCTAATTCAGTAAGGCTTGTGTATAGCAAGATGGAAAAAAAGTTCGTTTTAAAAGTAACTATAGTACGAACTACGAGGATGCATGTTCAATGTTACGAGTAGTTGAATAATTACATTAAATCCTTAATTTTAAAGGCCACTCTTAAAAGCCGTCAGCGACTGTATCAAACAATTCTTCAACCGATGTAATATTATACGTTCAAATATTTCTACCAATTTACTCATTAATCGATTTATCATGCCGTAGGTTCGATCAGAGGCAAAACGAATAAGTATTTGATAATATCTATTAAAGACTGACACCTATAGCCTATGTATGTACGAAGCTTGCGAAATGTTCTAGTACCATGATTTGAACTAGAATAATCAGGTTTCTGACATTTAAATGAGTTAAATTGGTTTCTGCGAGCAGGGCTCCATGACAGATCCAATGATAAGCGGTAGGTGGGACTAAAAGTCGCATTTACTTTTGAATTAACATAGGATCCCAAGGCTTAGTGATGAATGTATAACTTCATGCAGTTGACTGCCTCGTTGTTCGTTTTAGCTAAATGCGTGACTGCTGATCGACAGATCTTGGATTCAAATCCTGGGTCGAACACTATTGGATCTTTTTTACTTAGATACGAAGTGGCTCGGAGTCTGGATTTGTGCCTGGTGTATGAAAATATAATCACCAGCTATTCCACAGTAGGACGTAAACGTAACTGGGGAAACGTGTGAGTGTACTACAGTTCTCTGCCTATCTCCCCAGGAATTTTAGGCGTGATGTTACGTAATACATTTGAGAAATGTTCGAGTAGTCTCATGTGTAGGCACCAAACTTTAATTTAATGTGTTTTTTAACTATAAACACTTATTTAATCTGATGTAGTGTTATCAAATTTACGCCCAAAATCTGGAAATAAACGGTCATGCCAAAAGACACACACTTATATTAAGAAGTAGGTATATTTGAAATTATGTTCGCGAGACATATTATACAAATATTACCGTCAAGTATCGTCTAGCGTTTACATCAGATCAGAGTGGATTATCAAAAATTACTACCTACAGTAAGACAACAGAAAAAATAACAGCACTATACAAAGCAAAAACTACATTTAAAACTACATATATACTTAAAATAAACTACATATTTAAAAAATAACTACATACTTAGCTTCATATTGGACTTGAAATTGTCAAATGTTAATGTCGAACTATCTCTTCCATTGAATCTATACAGTTAATGTTAAGCGAACAACAGTTAAACATTCGCATTACATATTCAATATATTTCAACAATGTACGAGGGTCCCGTTCAAACATTATGGGATACAAAATATGAAATTCCCGATCCGTTCCTACCATATATTGTAACGCGACGACAGCGCTCACGGTATCTCGATCACGACTACTTTTGCTATGAATACCAAAACTAACATATTATAGTTAGATAGATATATTAATATACTTCTTTGAACCATTCGTAAATCAGAATTAATCAAAGTAGTCATCTTTGAATCACATTTAGACATCAGGAAACTTTTAGTGACTTCTTTTAAATGTTTTGTATAAAATGTCACCTTTTATATCTATTTCTAAATCGTCTTTAAATTTAATTACACTTGATGCTAGGTATATTTCTTTTTTATCTTTCAAATTGTTATGAATTTTCATTGAATTAATGATTATGTTCAATTTGGAATCCATTTTTATAACTTTGCATTGATAAAAAGAGCATTGACATCCATATAAAAAGTCATACAAAGCGAATATCAGAAATTATGACGCATTAATTACATGTTCAAGTTATATGAAGTTAATTGCATAACTTGATAGACGTCAGGGGGATAACGGTCCGAATGTAAAGCTGATAGGCGAATTCAAACGGATTTTAGTTAGCGACACTGAGAGGAAATTGTATATGACTAAAACAAAGTGGAAAATATTTGTCTGTCAGCTATTAATGAACGCTAACATCTTCTTTATGAACAATCAAATACAATATACTAATATCTACTAATATTCATTGAATTATCTAATAATCCTGCACCATCAGAAGTTTTGAAGATTTCTTGTTAAATTTTTATCTTTCAACCTTGTAAATTACCGAGAACAACATTAAGTTGAATAAATAGAAAATAAATATGTACTATATGTAAACTGCATAGCAGAATATCGGTAAAGATATACGTATATATGATTGTACCTATGTGAATGAAGAATTAATTTATTCTTAATTTAAGCTTATTGATTTTTAAGTGTCTAGAGTTCTGAAGAATTGTTCCTATATGTAGGTACCAATTGGGCACCCGCCCCAGTTACCGATCGGTCAGTCGGTCAGAAGAAAACGTTTAAAATATAGAATTCATTGTGAATCCGCATATTGAAAAAAATACAATTAGGTACATAGAGAGATTTTACATCAGAGATAGGACAGGAATTTAAACGGAGCGTATTTTTAGTTCAGCTAAAAGCGATCCAACGGAAATATCCCTAAGTAAATACATTGTGTAGTGTGAATCTTAGGCAGTTGCCATTGGACTTGTAAACTTGCTCTCCATTTATAGATTGGAATCGACAGAAAACGAAGAGATAAAGATTTTCTATTAAGGCTTCTGCTAGCAATTTCCAAAGCCAAGAACGAAACTATAATGAGGCAACATGCTCTCTATCCTGTTTAAATTTCTTTAATTGTACCGTTTTGGTTTCAATGTTAAATTGCTATCGTACGTTCCTTTGTTAGGTTCAATTGTTAGGTTCCTTATAAAATAATGGAAGAGCTCAGAATTTTTATTTTATTAGAATTTTAGAAGTATTCAAACAAAAGATTTTTTTTAGAATATTTATAAAGACTTTTGTATCAATAATCAGGTTTTTAGGATCAGGTATGATTTATTATATAGAATAAATCGCTTGAGAACAAAAGAAACTGACTCTATGAGATCTCTTAAATAAACATTTGTATTAAGAATGACTTATGGTAAAACGGGTATAGTATTACATTTTATTGTTTTAAAACTTCATTCATGAACAACGCAAAGCCATTCTAAATAAAATTCATTAAAATTGTAAAATGTGAAGAAATCACCATATTTCTCAAATTAATGTTCTCATATAAATATCACACTATAGACAACTCAGCTACTGTAATGTACAGGATGACCGCTCGAATCGCATATGGTATCATGCGGCTACAGGAATAAATTTAATTCATATAATGAACTTGATTGTCATTTAAACAAAAGAAAATTATTCGAAGTAATTACAGTATAACGTGTCAATATAACTTCTTCATTTAGCGATACTGCGCCTTTGTAAGCACGAAGTACATCGTACTGGTCGGGAATTTGTCATTTCTTTACCAACACGTATTTCTTACCACTAAACAATACAGACCATATTCCTTTAGCAAATTGTTGTGGAATTGGTATGTTAAGATTGTGTATTGGTCGTGAATTTCCCCACGAATGAGTGATGTCGGCAATAAGTTACACTTCGCAAAGCGACAGCATATCGCGGAATAAGGCAGTATTACGCTACCGGTTGTCTATCCAGTAATTGTTACAAAATGGAACGACGTAAACGCTTTAAGGCACATTTTAAACCTGCGGCGGTTTTCTTCTGCCAGACATGTTTTGGTATCTGTCAATTTAGATTGATGAATTTTAAAACGCCACTGTACTTAGATTACATTGAAATTGTTTTCAGTTTTGTTAATATTGTTGATTATTATTATTATGTCCATTACTGCGTTTATATCGCTGTCATAATCCATAGATGAGTTTTCTTAATCAATAACTTACAATGTGTTTGAAAGCAAAGCAAAAATTTTGTGTGTTGCTGGTGATTCGACAATATATGCAAGATGCACACAAAACTCTAATTTGATCTGTCGATTATATCAAGTTCCTTAAATTACGCTACATCACAGGAAATGGAATTCGCTGTAAACATTTTTGTTTTTTTTTTCTATCAAATGGTGGTGGTCACCGGTGTAATTTACATCTTTACATTTTTATTGTAAAATTTAATGGCATCACGCTATGACAAAAGGCAGATCGCCAACCGCGGTCCGTTAAATTACACTTAATAACACACCAGCCCACAGCAATTGTCTCAAGCCCTTTCGGAAAACACATAAAAACCAATTTAACTCGGACACGGCAAAAAAAAACCAAATTCATTTATTTCTTACGATTCTCAGTCGCGATGATTACTGGATCTACCTACGGTTTCCGCCACGGCTCTCCATTCAAAACACTGGGTTACCGAGTTGAACACGGTGGCGATTCATTCTGACAGTGAAGCAATTGACAACTGTCGAAGTGCACACTGTGTATTGTTGTAATGTAGCTGGAACACGGGCTAATGATTGTGCGCGTTGCGGTTGAGCCTTTATTAAGTTCGTCTCGCTCGCACTCGCGCTGACTGAGCAAATTAAAGCGGGATGAATACTTATATCAGAGATCCGATGCTCCACCGACGTGATCTCCATTACTACACTGATGCGTTTGGATTCTTTTGTTCGTACTCTTTTTCTTTATGAAGTCCGCGGTCAGACCGTGCAATTTCGATTACGCGGCTAGCTAGGCAATGAGTGTTGGCTATATTAGGATTATATCAAGTGGCAATTTAGACTAAATGGAAGTCTAGACTAGCTATTGTTCTTGGTGTGAATATAAAATAATTTAAAGAAGCCAGAGTAGTTTCACTGGTTTTAGTAGGTTATTTTATTCAATTATATTTTCTGCAATACTATTTGTGCTTTGTTAGTAGTTTGGTAGAGTTCAGTCGATGTCATCGTAAAAACAAGTTTTGTTTATTCATGTTTCATATTTAAATGAGGATTTTGTGTGTTATCTCTATTAATTACAAGTGCTAATCAATATACTTTTGGTATATTCGTAGTGATATTGCTCTTTTTATTTCATACAACATTCATAATATAAGGCCGATAAAAATTAGTTTGTGGTATCAACATGGTTCATAGTCGAAATATAATTTAAATATTTGTTAGATATGTATATTGAGAATGAAAAAAATGAACTCTATTTTCAGGAATACCAATTAAGTCCACTTTAAATTAGGATAAATATATCTATAATATCTATAGGTCCGGGCAAAATCAGTCTACTTAGATAGATCTTAATTAGGTGGCAAATAATTACTCTAGCGTAATAATACATGTAGGAATTACAGCTTACGAGTATATTAGAAATACCCGACAGAATTAATTGAAGGGTTAGTTGATAGGTTTGAAGGATTAGTTGAAAGCAAAGCGTTAAAGCAGAGTCTACACATGGAATAATATCAATTTCCTGTTGGAGTTTTATAAATTAATTTTGGTAAAAAAACTTCGCGAGGAATTCAAAACTGTGGCCCGTTTTGGGAAAACCCGCATTGTATTTATGAGTTAAACAATACTCTGTACACGTTACGAATCGTAATGTGTCAAGGTAATACGTACAGTCATTTGTAAAAATAGAAAAATGTCTTTGTATTGCTTAATACTCGAATCATCGGCATATTATATGACTTATTTTCTACAATATTTGTACTTTTTATCTTTTTCATTAGGTAGGCACCTATATACAAAAATGTTGAATTTTTTAATTGAAATCA
>DWTO01005334.1:0-10828 GCA_018244755.1 Jemadia pseudognetus
ATGCACTATACAGTGAAAATGAGAATGTGTAATAACATTTTAAATAATTGGATAAATGTTTATTCTTTTCAGACATCAGACTCCTATGGCAGTATGTTGGAATTATCCTGGAAGGGCACGAAGCCAATTCGACTATCAAATGGAGAAGAGAGGAAGTTTCTCCAAGATGGGGACCTGGTCACCTTGCGGGGATTCTGCGTTGATGAGAACGGTGTAAGGATAGGATTTGGGAACTGCGAAGGAAAATTGCTGCCTGCCATACCTTTTTAGGAACAAAATTTCAAGATTCGATCTTTGTAACACTGCCTGTAACCGTCATATTACTATATGCAATCTTTTGAAATAAACTTTGTACTCTGAAAGTGGTTTCATATTTTCATGACCCGAACGTACGGTTACCAGATGCCAAAATGGTATAGGACAGTCCCGGAGTCTATCACGAGGATGTTGTTTCTGTCTTTTTCTTTGACGTGTATTATACAAAAATTATGCCAGAAAAACATACGCAAATGTATGTAGGAGAGATCTGAATTAATTTTCAGGACGTCTCTTGGAACCCCGACGTAGAGATACATAATAATGGCAAAGAGGTATAGAAACATAATAAAAACACTGTAAAATTACTATTTTTTTATCTACAATGATCAATGTTTTCCTCGAATTCGTCTGTATCCAAAATCTCCAGTTCTTCGTACACATCGTCGTCTTCGAGAAAATTCTGATTTTCGCCGACTTCGCGCGTCTCAGCCTCCTCGCTCTCATTACCGATCTCCCTCGCGTCTGTAGCAAACACCCGACATTCGCGACTGTCACCCTCGCTCATCCAGCTCCGCGTGTCATCTAATACAACTCGGTTTTCCATTCGCTCACCACCGTTTCCATGAACGTCCGTGCAGTCACCCTCCACGCTGTCAACTTCGTTCAGTTCTAGGTACTCTTTGGTAATTTCGTTGTCTATGGTGCCCGAGTCAGTGTCAGATTCGTTTACTTCGGGCTTCTTCCGCGGCCTCCCTCTCTTCCGGCGCCGCGGTATCACCTGGTGTACGGTTCGCAAGTGCACCTTGAGGGTCGACCTGCTCTTGTACGTGTTGTTGCACACCGTACACTTGTGCTGCGGCACGTTCGGGTTAACCTGTGTTAAACATGCAATAATTATGTTAAAACTTATTATTGAAATGTATGTAGCAATATAGGTTATCCTCATGGACTCGTACAGAAGTGTAGACATAATTGTCAACGACCCAATGGTTACTGACATCGGACTATTTTGTCCGCTGTGTACATAAGTACGTACTATAAGTACGTAATATAGGATTCTGAGTGTGAAAGAACTTTTCAAATCGGTCCAGTAGTTTCCGAGGCTATTCAATACAAACAAACATCTTATCCTCATCTTTATAACATTAGTATGGACAAGTTGTACTCACATGCTCACACCAGAGGGGATAGACCACAGGGTCGTGTCCCTTCCCCTTTCTCTGGCGGTAGCGGCACTTCTCATCGCTGCGCTCGTTCCTGTGCGCGGGCAGCTCGCTCCGCGTCGGCAACTGCGCTGCGCACTTGAAGCACCTCGTCTCGAAATTAGCATCTTTTAGTGTACTGAAAATTAATAACAACAATATATGGCATATATTGCAATCACAGACCTATTTGTTGGTACGTATCAACAAATTGCATATTGCTATTGAACAATATTCTAACGTTCTAACAGAAATCGTCATGGAATAGTCCAGAAAGAACTAGATGTACTTGTTTAGATGTTTACGATACATCCAGATACATGTTGGCAGAATATGTAACGATGTAGGTATCACTTACACATGGCCACCCTTGTTCTTGCACATGGTCTTCAGGTGAACGCGCTTCGCGTTCGCCGACGCGAAGTTCAGGCCGCACGGGTCGCAGTGGTGGTCCGCTGACTCGGATTGCTGCAACATCATAGCTTTTTCGTAAGAATCTTTTCCAGGTAAACGTAACATCACGCCTTAACTCCCGCAGAGGTAGGCAGAGGCGTGCAGGTACACACCCACGTTTCACCAGTTACGTTTACCTCCCATCATGCAATATGTACATCAGACAAAAATCCAAACTGCGAGCTACTACTTGAAATTTCAGTTTGATAAAGCCAATAGTGCCTAACCCGGGATTTGAACTGAGGACGTCTCGATCTGCAGTCATGTTCGCAACCAACTCGACCACCAAGGTAATCCATGCTCAGCCTCCATACCCAGCGTGGGGATTATGGGCATAACTCCTCAGGGAAGGCCTACGACTATGACTGACTACTAACCGATTTCACACGGCTAGGGTGTTTGTATTTCTGGTGCAGCAGCAGCCCGACGCTGGAGGGGAAGGCGCGGCCGCAGTGCGCGCAGGCGTGGCGCGGCGCGGCCGCCGCGTGCCGGAGGCGGTGCTTGCGCGCCGTCGAGCTGCGCGCCACATTGATAGTACTAGCTTGGTACATCCCCGCACAATAAACATCAAATGAGCATCTGCTATTGAACCAAAGGTATAACAAACACCGGCACGCCTGTATTTCTCCGAAAGTACAGGCAAAGAAGTCTGGAGACTCCCACGTTTCACCAGTTACGTTTTCTGTGTTGCCATGAAGTGTGGGTGAGCACATAACATAACATCATCTTTAATTTAAAGCTAAAACAACCTTAACATTATAGTGGAATATTGAAGAACACAACTCACTCGTTACCGAGCACAGCGGGACACATTCTGCAGTGGTACCTTCGCGAATGCGCAGTCCTGACATGCTGGGCCAACATATCCCCATTCGCGTAGCGCGACTTGCACACGAAACATTGCGCATCGCCACGTTCCTGAACGCACCAAGGTCATGTTAAGAAGCCTCTCAGAGCCGTGTACTAAGGTGTCACATAAATACGCTGAGCTGACGAACAGCTACTCACAGGGTCGTGGATAGGGAGATGGTTAATGTAAGCCCGGCGTCGCAAGAACTGCTTAGAACATTCGTCGCACTGAATTGTTTCTAGATGGTTCCATCGACTTTTGTGATTGTTTTTTATCCATTCCTCATTCTGTTCCTTAAGCTGTAAATAGTGTAACGACATATAGCACTGGCAATAAAAACGCATATCTTATTAAATTATGCATTTTATTCATAAAATGTCATTTTATGATAAAATGCATAATTTTATATGCTATATAGGCTCCAGTTAATCTCTTAAGCGTGCAAGTCACCCACAAAACTAAAACTCAAAGTTTTGAAATTCTGTCTCTCTGTACACAATAACAAAATGATGTATTTCTGTGTTTGAAAACTTCAGTAGCAATATTTCCCATCTTAATACCTACCCCTACACACCTTTCGATCCAAAAATGTTGTCGAAGGGCTGTTGAAGAGAGCAATAGCTACATTGCTAGCGTGTGGCTAGGTCTGAAATATCTTTTTTATCCCCTTATAGGTACAAAATGATCCGTAAGACACATCATGCTAAATTTTAAATTACACACTTCTTACTCAATTCTACAACCCTCAAAACAGGCACTAAACCTTCGTTAGCTGATAAGGGTGTGAGACGTTTTATGTGGAATTCACATTTACATAACAATGTAACATGGAGTCCTCTGCCCGACACTTATAGTTATTAGATAATAATTTTTTAAATAACTCACGTTCAATTCAACAATGTCATAAAATGCTAGATTATCGGATCCCCAAAATACATGTTCATTCGTTGCTTCTTCCTGATTGCGGTTACGTATTCTTCTTTTCTTCTTCTCTTGTATTCTTGATATCTTTGATTTATTTTCCGATTGATTTCTTTGTATCAAGTTTTTGTGTGCATCAGCCTTGTCTTTATTTTTTCTTTGTGCATAGTTTACGACCTACAATGATTAATTACCCCTTAATTATCCATAAAGAAAACAAAAACCCACCACTTAAAGGGCCTCTGAAGCACATACATCTTGGTGTTAACATGTTTACAAGTGTATATTTCAGATAATAAAATTGTTTTTAAATTTAATTGATTATATTACTCACCCTTTCAAACATTTGTTTTTCAGCTCTAACCTCTAGTTCATTGGCACATACAGATAAGTTATTCTGTTCATTCAGGGGGTTGTTACAAGTGTCCATATTCAAGTTGCTGTCTCCATCAGAACCACATGAATCCGACATTATGTATTCACTTGCAATAGAGTTTTTACATGTATCTCCAGTGATTGTTTTATCTGCAAAATTCTTCTTTGTATCATTCTTATCCACGTGAACTACATAACTCTCATCCATTTCCTCTACAAAATTTTCATCGATCTTCTCTATGTAATCTTCTATTAGCCCGTCTACAAAATTCACATCAACTTCTTCTGCAAAATTCTCGTCCACCTCCACTATGTAATTCTCGACCTCGTCAGTAAAATTCTCATTTAAGATTTTTGCGCCATTATCAGATTCTTCTATGAAATTCTCATTGATCTTCTCTTCGACGTACTCATATCCTTCTTCTGTGCAGTTTTCACCCACCTCCTCTGGGAAATTCTCATTGACATTCTCTGTGCCTTTCTCATAAACCTCTGCGCAATTTTCATAAGACTCTGTGCAATTCTTATCAAGTTCCTCGATGCAATAGTCTTCAATCTCCTCTATGCAATTTTCATAAGCCTCAGCACAATTCTCATCAAGTTCCTCCATGTAATACTGGTCAACTTCCTCAGCACAATTCTCATCAAGTTCTTCCACGCAATACTCGTTAACCTCCTCTGCGCAATTCTTATAAGCCTCTACGGAATTCTCATCAAGTTCTTTTGCGCAATACTCGTCAACCTCCTGTGCGTAATTCTCATGAACTGTTTCAACGAAATTATCAACAACCTCCTGAACATCAATTAATGTTTGAACATAATTGCCATTTATATTAACAAGATCATCAAATGTGTCCATTTCATCACTGACATCTATATTTGATGGTTCATCATATATTTCACGTATAAGACTTTCGTCATCATCAGTGTCCTCCTTTAATTTCTTACGCACTTTATTGGAATTGTTAATTTGTAACTTTTTCTCAGATTCAATAGTACCTTCAAACGGTTTTTTCCCAGTTCTGACTTCTTTGGTATCACGTTTATCACAGCCTACTTTACTATTACCGTTACCACTAGTAACCTTATTTAGCAAAACTGAAGTCTTCAAGTCATCATCATATACATATTCATAAATCGTTGCTGGTGTTCTATTGTGTCTTTGTAAACTGTGCACTAGGTTTAATTTATAGCGATTCTGTTCTGTGACTAGACTCTTTGTTATCTGTAAATAAATTCTTAGTAATATCCTTGAAGAAATATTTAAAATACTTGTAATAAATTAACATGCATAAAAATACATACTTGCAAGTTTTCCGCATAGATTTCAAGCAAAGTTGCTTGTGCTATCATGCTTTTTTCAATGAGATTATAAGCTTTCAACAAATAGCCAGCACAAATGTAGCACAGAAACTGCGGCAGACCATCTGCATCATGGTTTTGCTGTAAACAAAACTAATAACATTGAATTTTATTTGTTCATTTAATCACAATGAAATTTATTGACTCAAAAGTTTCTTTTACTTATTATTTAAATTTCATCCAATAAGCTTTACATAGCTCTATGTTCTCTGCCTACCCCCAAAGGGACCTGGTGTGAAGATATGTGAATGTTAAAATAGCTCTATATAACTTTTTACATTTTTGTGTTTGCATGGTTTGTATCATTGTTTTTAAAATACTTACATGTAAACCAACGATGGCATCTATACAAGTTTTTAACACCCCTTTCTTAAGGGTGCACATTCTAATATTAGTGGCCAGACACATTCTGCACACTTTTACATCTGATGCATCTATGTTTGGAATCGTCTGAAAGGTTTACAGTTACAGTAAATTATACATGTGGTGATACATCACTAAAATAAACATTCCTTGCAACTTCACAGTAATAGATGGAAGAATATGAAATACCGTTATGGGCAATGCCACATCAGGGAATCCATCATATTTAATGGTCCAAAAATTTTTGTTCACATGAACCAATTGTTGAGGACTAAAATGAACACTGCACACATGGGCATTGATCGGTGGGTCCCATTCTGGTCGTCCTATAGCTCTTAGCCACTTTTGTTTGAGCACCTTCTTTCGTGGAAATCTGTAAAATTTTTCAATTATGAATATTTAAATGATAATATTGTAAGTGTATGGCAATAGGCTCATCACCTATTATTTCATAGTGGGACGGAAATGTAACTGGTGAAAGGTGGGAGTGTACTACACTCCTCTGCCTACCTCTTCGGGGATTACAGGTGTGATGTTACGTAATATCGCAGCAGTGCTAGCCTAGTAGTTTGAAATTCAACTCTCACTCTAGAGGCTGGGTTTAAATTCCGTTGTGCACCACTTTACAAATATGTTTTAAATTTAAATATCACTTGTTATAACAATGAAGGAACACATTGTGAGGAAACCTGCAAGCCTTAGAGTTTAAAAGAATGTTCTCTAAAGGTATAAAGTGTGTGTACCTGCACTTGTCCAGGTTGGCAGACTACAGCTTTAACCCTCTCATTCATCAATTTATGGGTTGGTACATTCTGGCATAACTGGGTCCAATTGTGCAAAGTATATTTAACTGATGTATGTTTCATTCCTACTATACACTACTAATTGAAGTGCAATGAACAATAGAATTAATCTTAAAAATAATAATAATTATCAGGTACATGTATTAAACTGTGGACAGTACAACTGTTTGTTTTCCTTCAAATATAAGAGTGTTATTCGAAGCGGTAAGAATCCTGTTAGGGGCTTTGAAAACGATTTTTTTTCTTTGTCTACCCAAGTTTTATTAAATTCTGTGACATCTGACTTATTTTTTAAATGTATCTTCTTAATCGTAATATCACCCCTATACTCCCCGAAGAAGTAGGCAGAGGGATGTAGAACACTCCCGCATATCAAAAGTTCCGTTTATGTCCCACTTATATCTCCTTCTTAGTCATATACTGTTGTGAAACAGTCATGGTTATTGATCGTCTGGTGGGTTGGTTCCACCATTTGCGATACTTATCCGCATTTCTATTCATACCACTGCATGAATGTTTAAATATATATCTATAATAAAAATATTTTTTCTGATTTTAACAATCAGACCAATAATCGCACTAATTCTTTGGAATTTAGAATAATATTAAAATACTACATTAGATCGATTAAAAGGCTAGGGCGTTCTAAACCCTACGTTACCTGGTTTAAAAATTTGGTTTCCAATCAGAATTATTCCCATTGGAACACGCAAAAAAATAATGGCCAAAGGCTTGTTAAAGTATATTACTTACAAATGGAAAGAAAGGGTATCGTTATCCGGATCAAATGTGTCTATAGAATTTTCACAACCCTGTACACAACAGTTCGTCATTTTATTTCACAAAATGCAGTGAAATAACTTCAAATACGTGTATTTAATTATTAAAATATATAGGTAGTAAAGCAATAGTCGCATGCAATTCAAAACACTTTAAGTTGCCATTCGCTAATTTGTCATTGGTAATTGAAATTTGGATATAATTCGTGTTAAAATGACTTATGTTAAGGTACTAAAACCTGCCACACTAAAAGTATGAATCTAAAATGGCGACACTGATCATATTCTCTCGCTCACACATTATTTTGCTGTCTGTAATTACTAATGTATGTACCGCTTACAAAATAATGTTCTTTCTGGATTTGTTTCGACTTTGGTTGAAACATGAGAACATGAAAAAACATCGCGCCTGTATTTTTCCAATAGACGTAGCAGTTTCACATTTCATCAACTATGTACGAGTATGTTGTGTCCCCGGGAATAGGACGAGAAAGTTGTGTTTATCATTTTAGTGTTTCATGTATCTTTTTTTATATTCAGCCTGACAAACACAGGTAGACAAGCCATCCGATAGTAAGTGGTGACCGTCGCCTATGGACATTCGCAATACCCGAGGGATGGCCAATGTCTTGCCGGCTTAGAAGGAGAGCTCTCTTTGCGCTTTTCTTGAAAAACCCCATGTCATAACGTTCCAGGAAAGCCTCAGATGGAAGCTCATTCCATATTTTACGTGCGCGGTAAAAACGAGTGCGCAAACCGAATCAAATCTTAGTTGATTTTTGTTATTGCAGGTGTAAATGGTCTCTAATTTTAAAAAAAGTTGTAAGTGGCTTAATCTCTTTCTTTTATATTTTATAGGTATTTAATAAAAACATTTTCCTTGTGATGCATTTATTATTATAGACATTTTCATACATTAAATACTACTTACGACATGTGGTTATTGAAGGATCTGCACACTATTTATTTCTCTTGTTAATAGTACTAGCCACCGTTTTAGATTCAATCCTTTAATTGCTCGATTTACAACGCTTCAGGAATTATTTTTTATGGCAGCACAAATTTTATCATCGCACTGATTACGATTAAATTGGGGATATCGGGAATTTTGGGTTGGAAAAATTAAACCGATGAAGTATGTAAATGAAAGTCGTAAATTAAAAATAAATTTTGGATCGGTACGAAATAAACAGGAATTTAAAGAGATTTAATATAAAGGAAATCAACGCGATAAAGATTATTAGGACGACAAAAATTCAAATTGGCTATGTTATCTTCATTCAGTTTATTTTTCAGAGTAAACACACACGTATGATATTCAGTACTCGTTAAAGTCATTAGCTTAACGCGTTCCGAATATGGTTTTTAAGCTCTCTGACACTAACATCCCTATATAGCCTATGGCTGCAAAAATGCGAATTGTCATTTTGAGTTGCAAAAGGAAAGAGATTGTTTTTCTACATTTCCTTTTCGCCATTGTCTACTTAGATTCGTTTCCTAGATAATAAATTCTATTATACTGCGCTTTGTATTCTGCAATATGTTCTAGTCATTTTTGTATTGGCATCGTATAAACTACGGCAAGCTATTATCCTGTGAACACGCGGATTTCGTAGTTAAAGTTACTTCAAGGTTTGTTCGTCACGATGGACGATCCCGGGGACGGCAATGGTAAAAACTCTTCCTTGAACTTGATCGCTGATTACGGATCGGATTCCGATTCGGAAGACACGGAGACTCGCTCGAATACTGGCAATGAAGATTCAGATGCGGTGGAACATCATGAGATGGTGTTGAAGAATAATATAATTAACGCGTGCGCTCACGGTCCCCTGGCAAAGAGTGACAGCGATGCAGACGATGTTGAAGTAACTAGGCATATGATAATTGATAATATGGAGAGCGGTGTCGTTGAGTATGAAGTATCAGAGTACCGAGATGCAGATTTCGATAGCGATTCGGACTCGAGCTCGGATCCTTCGATTTCGAGTGACAGCGATGTGGAGTCCGTTAAGGATGCTGAGGAGGTGTCAAGTGGGTAAGAGACAGCTTACAATAATTCACGTCATATCTCAATGTGTTCATTAAAACTTGACATCTTTTAGCCTTTATGATAGCGTGTCATTAATATTTGCAGATTTTAAGTCAATTTCATTGCTTGGGTCAGTAACAGCTTGCAAATTATTAAGGGTGATTATGGGGTTTCGTTCATTTGAATATACTTGTAAGGAGTTGATTAGTAATTGTTATTTTTAATGTTCTTAAACATTGAAGATCATCTTCAGATGACGTGGAAACGCTGAGGGTTTACTAATTAATTAGTAACATATATGAAACATACAAAATTATTTAACAGTGTTGCATAACTCTTACTTTCAATGTTTGTTTTATCTTATAAACAAAATTACTTGATATTCAGCATTGTTTTACAAAAATTTGTGGGTATAAGGTACAAAATTACCATCTGTGTAAAGTATTTGGTGGAATGAACAACCTTCAATGTCCTTCCAGTTTGTCACATTTATAGATATCTTAACAAAAATCACATCTACTTGACTAGTGGAACATCTTCACTGAAAGATAAGTCATGAGAATTTGATCCTAGTAGCATTTTATCTAATCGGTTGATCCTAACAGCATCTGCAGAGCCTCCATCCTAAGTATTTCCTCTGCTAGTTGTTTATAGGCAACAATTGCAATGATGATGTATACACAGTCAGAGGTTTGGCCTCTTAAAGACACTTTGTTGACTTATAGATAAAATATTATATTATTTGATTATATTTGCTTTTTTCTCATAAGTTTTTCATATCTCTGTTTTACTTAAATTGTATTGAAGGAAAATTGAATAGTGGCTTATACAGGTATCATAAATCATTATCCATTACAGTAGAATCTCATAAGTCGTACTTCGAGGGAGACATCAAAAATTTTTAGTTAAGGAAGTGGAATTGGAACCCGTTACATCTCAATCAGCAGTCACATTTGTAACCTCTCAACCAATGAGGCTGTCAAATGCTTATGTAAAAAAATAATATTAACATAACTTCACACCTGTAATGCCCGAAGAAGTATGCAGAGGAATGCAGAACACTCCCACGTTTCATTGGTTATGTATATGTTCCACTATGTTCGACTGGCCCGTTGGTGCAATGGTTAGCAAACCTGATTGTTGCGCGGGGGGTTTTGGGTTCGGTTCCCACCCAGAATAAATATTTGTGTGATAAGCACAGGTATTTGTTGTCTGGGTGTAAAAAAAATATCTATTTAACTATATAATTATATGTATATATATATACTGGACAAATGTCTCTGGAGATTACGGGATATGAATGTGGGAGTACGCATGGGTGACTTGGTGGTAAACTGCTTATTATACGCAGATGATGCAGTTTTGATTGGCTCAACACCATCTGAGCTACAGGCACTGGTCACAGTTATGAAAGATGAGTGTATGAAAAA
>DWTO01005335.1:0-10828 GCA_018244755.1 Jemadia pseudognetus
TTTGCAAATGTGCCCGGTGCATGCCAATAGCCTCACCACCTGTTCCATATTGGGACGTAAACGTAACTGGTGAACCGTACGAGTGTAATACACACATTCCTCTGCCTACCTCTTCGGGGATTACAGGCGTGAAGTTACGTTATGATATCATTAAACATTATTCGTATAAGAGGACTTAACAAAAACTTCAATAAAAACAACACATATCTTAAGAGAGTCCAACGACTACTATTTCTATCTAAAATAGGAATGGTAACCAAAAATCTGATAATTTCCATATACATTTTCATCGATTATTAAGTGTATTTTATTTGCGCAAATATGAATTAGTTTTTCAAACAAAGTAAATAAGCAGACATCGAAATCCAGAACAGTTAACTGAAATCATCGTTAATATACGTACATATCTATTATTTTGTGTCTTAACAGTGGAATGATGGACGCGTGGATGGTTTTGATAAAGATAATGATAGCTCTATTGGTGATGCTAATGATGACGACGCCAATAACGATTATGATAATGATACTCATGTTGATATGTAATGATGAAACCTGTACCGCATATAATTTAACCTATCCAATACCGACACAATACAACGAATGCACAATTTTAAATACTACCTACATTTTGCCAAATTAATTGCGCTCGTTCAATTTTATGATAAGGAGCACCAGCTCGGCGTGGTAATTACGTGTAGGTACATTTTTATGACTACATCGCTATTATCAGAACATGTTGGTCCTATGAAATCATCAAATGCGTTTGGAGGCTATGAAGGTTCATTTATTGATAAATGAAACAAGTAGGGACCATTTTAGGGTCCAGGTCTAGGGTTTAGATCTAGGGTTTAGGATCAAGCAAAATTACTTCTTTCCCAGAATTTTATTATAAAAGCAACACCGCTGAGGCTATTACAAGTATCAAGTTGCAATGATTGCTTCATCTGTAGGTATACTTGAAGTGCTTGAAGACGTCAAATAAGATAAACTCATACGCGGTCATCCGATATTATATTAGGCATAATACGTGCTATGATAACCAGATAACTACTGAATACACATTTACTTGTTATGTTGTTAAAGAGGAACATGCAGATTCATATTTATCATACAAGTATGTGTCTCGGTTAGAAGTCGGTCCTACAACCTCTAGCGTAGCAATCCGGCCCGCTCACCATTATATCAATAGACCAGTCAAGCAAAAAGTATTTCAACATTGAAACAGGTTCCTTAAACCTGTGGCTAAGAGCTGTTAAAAAATTACAGCGATTCAATCTCACAAAATAGACAAAGCTATGGTAAGCTTCTCTAGGGATGAGAGATGAGGTAGAATAAGATGGGATAAACTAGGTAATTTATATTCTTTTCTTAACTATAAAGGTTTGAGACTAGATACAATTACGAAATCTGCATAAAAGATGATCTTTTAAACTTTCCTTCTAACGAAACGGAGGAAAAATAATATATAGAAATGAAAACTGTACATTAAGATGAAAACAAAGAAAGTTTTTGACCGAAAACAACTTTCGATAGTAGTTTGGTAACGCTTACAATATTTATTGGACTGCTAACAATTGGTTTCGTACGGCTATATCTAGACAAGTTATATTATTATTTTAACCAGTTCGGTTTCTATTTCCGTTTTAGGAATATTTCCTTATCGCGCAATCTTTAGGAAATGTGTACCTACTACAGTCAAGTAATAATCGTTTCACTCAGCTGTGAGATCAGTAACGAAATTAGTATCAATTGGCCTGTTTTAGATTTAGATTTTAGTCTTTAGTCTATATTTTAGATTTTAGTATTGAAGAGTTACATGAGAAAAGTTTTCAGATCACTTGTACCATTCCCCAATATTTTTGAAAAGAAGAACAATATGGTGAATAATTGAAGTTGTTTTGTGAAGGATAGAAGCTATTGACGGTACGTGCCGTTCCTGAAACACCTTAGTTTTATGAATTTCATAGCGTAAGTTAAAAAAAGTAAAAAGAACCTGTGCTGAAATCGCTAATAACGGTCAAGCCAACTTTTGCTTAGGACTTCTGCCGGGTCGACTACTACAATATAATATGTATTATGTATATACGATATACGAGTACAATGTGATTTATAAGACTATCCATAACTCAACCTTTAATGGAAATAAAATTACTCATGAAGGTCCGTTTTTATTAAGATACAGTTTGCACCATCCGGTAGGTAAGTTTACATATTTTGTGGCTACAGTAAAAGATCAAGGTGTAATTAGTTCCGCGCTGCCGCCACTCAAACAGTTTGTTGGGAACAAATCCTTGTAGTACATTAACAGAGTATATTACTTGATACTATTGTTGCTAATGATGTTCATCATTTACATGACTGGTCTGGTGATGCAGTGGTCACTGACACTGTGAATGTTAAGCCAGGAATCATCGGTTCAAGATCCTCCCAGTACAAATTTTTTAAAAGCATTAGTATATCGCATCTTTGTTTCAGTAATGTGATGTTTCCTGAACAACTTCTTAATAACTTATTATGTTATTGAAGTAGAGGCGATATGTTCCATATCGGGGTTGTGATAGTTTTTAGTGTTTACCAAACTACGAAGATTTTTTGTAACCTGACTCCATAATTTTTTAACCTACAAATAGGTCTAACCCTAGCCAGGTATTTGCAAAATATCTCAGCAATGTGACCGTCTGTTGCCAAGACAAACAATAGGCTCGGAGTAAACAAAACAGATTTAACAGAGTGCTTTCATTTGTATTATGAATTCCATCGCCATCCGTGCCTAGGCGCGTTCCTCGTGAAACCAGTTTACGTTCACTATATCTAGATGCACTAAAATAGAAAGTAACCTGGAGAACCTTGCTGATGGTTTGATAGTTCAGCTCCGTTTAAGTTCAACATGGTCACGTTCTTAGATGTCAAACCACTGTACACAAATCGATATCCATAATGAATTGGCGCTGAGTAGATACGTAATAACGTCTTTAAAAGCCGTAGTCGTAAAAACTTTAAATGTACATTTGTATTTATCGCATATAGAGATCCAGTTCTCCTTGAGATAGCGATTGCATGTAGGTCGATGAGGTACAAAGATATCTAAACGTAAGGTAGGTAATCCTCTCTCTACAAGACTTGAAAAATCGAAAATGTTCAAATAATCCCGGTTAGCATCAGCTCAACAAAATTAGTGTTGACAAACACGAAGCATTTCACTCGTAAATTTTTTATTTGCACTGTAGCTAGCTATGTTTTTGGTCTATTCATATTTTATGTCTAATATCCCGTAATAACTGTAAAAATTGTGTTATACGATAAGGTAGAATTGGCCGCGATGCCACCTGTTAGGAACATGGATGTATTTTAAGTGTATGCAAACCTTGAAATAGCTTATTAACTCTTGCGGATTTTGTTTTCGTTCAGCCACAGTACTAAGACACAGTGGCTCGTTTCGTCTTTAACATGACGCAAACAACTTAGCTCGTCTATCTTCTAAGCATCAGCCTTGCTATTAACCTGAGAATCGACAAGCTTGCTTGTGTTATCATACCAGATTTTATTAACCTCAGAATGAGAATGGTCAAGATCATAGTCTCGGGGTAGACATATGTATAACCGGCACTTGAGCAGCGTGGAAGACTTAAGTTGGACGATGTGTCGGGAGACGGCGGCGTCGTCTAGAATGTTGGCCGAACAATGACCGCAACGAGAATGTAGAAAAACGGAATTGTCTATAAACAATTGGCGCCACAATGTAGATAAATATACACACACAATGTCGGTTCCCGAAGCACATCATACAATAGACATATTATTTTCATGTAAATTTTCGTCGGCGGGCCACATTTTACCAGTACACAAGTACATTCATATTTAGCTACGTTTCGCACGCTCTATTACGATAATTCACCGGCGGATACTTCAGCCTAATTCCTGCTCGATCTCCTACCTCATTATTATACACAGTAAATGAAATTATTTGCATGCTTTTTACCTTGTACCTGGTTAGGTGTCATAATTAACTATAGACATGTTAGTCACTAGTAGATATGCAATTTATATCAATCTGACATGTAATTTCAATATCATGGAAGTAATGTTATTATTCACTTCGCGTAAATATACTTTTGTGATTCATACCTTTAATCGCTAAATCCAAGTCGGGATTTCAATTGCCATATTCGTAAATGTACTTTCAACCTGAACCGTTGTAGAACATAACATGGATAATGTCTAAGTTCATTAGGATTTCAATTCATAATGGATAATTTCATTGTGACCTTCGGTATCGTTATATCGAATACACTTTTAACCTCCCTCTCCCGCCCTTCCGACTCCACCTCTTCGTTCATTATGATTCTTGTAAATAATAGCTAGTATGATAGACGGAAGTCATTTGTCACAGCTTTGAACTAGTTGTACTGACCTTGGCCTATGTGTGTTTCGGTCAAGATGAACTTTAAAACAACAAGTAATGAAGGATGCCAAATGAAAAGTTATATCGTCCGCATGGCAATTTTGAAGTAGATTTCCTTTAAATAAATTACGGAGTCCGCCTTTGATGAAACTTTTAGTAATGGCAGGAAAAAATGTAATGAGTGCATCACTGGTTCAATGTCGTTTTATCGCAAATCATCCTTAAAGTTGAACAAAATCAGAAACGATTGTACTTTGGTCAATGGTGTTGTCGACCATTTTATTCTGGTTGATAATGGTGAACGAAAGACTCTTATGAATATAACAAATGCTGCAATGTACCTATTCAAACCTATCGAACTAGTCTAACTCTCCACTCCCAAACTACACGCCTGACGAGCCCAAACTTATTAGGAACTTATGCGAAGCAGAACGGAGATTCATCTTAACGTAATATTGCTTCAATATTAGGTTTATTATACTTGTATGTTACCAAATGCGAAATTCATGTGGTAGTGGAAGGCAACTGAGATTTTGTTTACAAGATTATAGAAGAGATTACTTAATTCCAAAAAAAGGGATTCAAAACCAGTGGATAATGCCTACTGACGCACGGTTATCACTCTAGCGTTAATCTATTCTCGTTGTAACATAACTGTAACGTAAAATAAACCACATACACTATCAAAATGTGAGCCGGATTTTTTTTCCTTGTTCATTTTTCCTCGCTCTATCACACCTATGGGTTTTAAACTCGATAAAACAATAGTTCATACTAACATGGAATGAACATTGATTAGTAGGTATACATATATTATACAAATATATTGTACTTTATAATGAAAGAAAACATTACAATTTACATGGTCGCTTCTATATTTACGAGTTTACCGCTACTCGCCGGTGCTGGTCAATAAACCACATAACCCCTCTTTCCTTCAATAACGTAATATTGTCTTAATAAAGTATTAGGACAATATTACGTTACTGAAACAAAGAAGAAAAAACTTGTGCCAGATAGTTAACTATATTAATAGAGGTGGGTTAGAATAGAAAGCACACCATAATATATTGGGTGCTTGTTTCTTTGCTCATAGTTTGCATTAAAATGAAATACGTTTCTTTCAGGCGTTACAATGCGGTCATTCAATTATTATTTTCCAATTATTTTATCGTTCCACTGTTGGAACATGGGTCTCATCTCAGAATGAGAGGGCTAAGGGCGCAGTTTGCCGCGCTGGCCAAGTGTGTGTGTAGGGACACTTCGCACGGCTTAGAGAATATTTTTTTTGTGCAGGTTTCTTCACCATGTTTTCCTTCAGAGTCCATAGCGAGTGATAGTTAATCTTTAAAAGCTTATTTTGTAAAGAGGTGCGCGCTAGGTACTGAACCCGGACTTCTGGAGTGAGCGGTCGAATTTTAAAACACAAGGCTATCAACTATTGTTATTCTAAAGGTGTATTCGAAATGGAAATTGAAGACGTTCCAAGCATAACATCACAATCTGTTCCAACTCATCTATTAGTCCTATGGCAAATGATTCTCACCATTGAGCCGGTTGGAGCAGGAGTTCTATTAAAATTTCACTTGTAAGTTTACCTCTACAAGTCCACGATGGATCTATTCAGTGTCTTAGGAAACCGGTAACTATGTAACGGTAATAATAATATTAAAATACAAATGTACAGATACAAACGTAAAAAATCATCCAGGTAAGAACTACGGCGACCAAACAAAAAATAGCAATATTATTGCCGACCCTACAATCTAACAATAAATGCTGTTATTGTAAACCCCGTATAACAATATATATTAAACACGTCCTATACATTATATAAATCGGAAAATACTGTCCGTTCGAAAGCTGATCCCAAAAATTAGCTTCACGTAAAATACTAACTTGTTAGATCGTATTCAATTATAATTTTTATTCAAGTTGCTTACATCGTACAAGTGAGAAACATGTCCGTATTCAATCCGGCCATCTAACGTTAAGTGAGCCGAGCTCTCGTAACTCGCCAAGCTCAATTAGCTCGGATGTAACAGGAGCTCGTCGATCACGCGCAGAAACAAAACGCCGTGGTGTCATTATATTCCTGTTAATCGCACACTTTCAGCATTCAGGTAACTGTGAACGCATGGTGCGAAATAATGGCGCATTATTTGCGTAGGTATTTGTTCTGTGGTTGGGTGTAAAAAAAAATCTATTTAAGTACATTTTTATTAAAATTTATTTGTATAGACGTAGTTTATCATCCGTCTGGTTACCATACCACAAGCTCTCTTGATGCTTACTTTGTAATTAGATGGCTATGTGTGGAGATGTCCCGAAATATTATTATATTAGGTAGATATAATAACGAGCCCGTTGTTAGCCTATCAATGATATGGATATGGCACGCAGTCATATTACTGGGCACAGTAGATATGCAATGCACCAACTACAACATAAACAAAAACCAGATACTGTAATACCAAACATATGCTCGATACAATGTAACAGTTATTTTAAACACCATATCTAAATCTAAATAGATCTAGAGGTGGTGGTTTGATGGTTTAGCTGCAGAAGTATCCTGGTAATCACCAATACAATTTAACGAATAATTTAGATAAGCATATTGAACCACGATGTTCTAACACTCAGTGGTGAAAGATAACATTTTTGTTGCATACAAATTGTTTGATATTTTCATCATAAATATACAGGCTCTTATAGTGGTACAAAGTACAAAAGAATAATCATAATGCAGAATATACATATAATTAACAGAATCTATGACGTACAAGTAAAAATATCGCAATCTTGACGGGTTCTTTCCGACTACCATTTCTTATGTGCTTTATGCGATTCTGTAATTACTATGCTTATCTAAGTCGCTGGAACGTGCATAGCTCAATTACTTAAAGAAAATAACTAGCCAGCAACAGATTAACGGAGAATCCGTCAGTGGCTAGTTCGACAGATTTAGTTATGTTTCCGACCGTTTTATCGTTCCGCTGTTGGACGGGTCTCCTTTCAGAAAGGCAAGGTCAATAATAAGCGACCACGCTGGCCAAGTGCGGATTGGCAGACTTCAAACGTCCCCGAAAAAAATATGCGATATAAAAATATGTAGGTACATAGGTTTACCTACCGATGTTTTCTTTCAAGGTTACCACGGGTGTAATTTCAATCTTTACGATTAAACTACATGTTGTGTAAAATTTACATTAAGTTTGCATGAATATGTAATTGAATAAATACCTCGTGGGTCGTGTGCTTGCAAGCGCGACTGCTGACCAAGAGGTGCTAGATTCAATTCCCGGATCGGGTACTATTGGATTTTCCTAATAGTGATTCGTAATCTGAATTAGTGCCCGGTGTATGGAAGCCGGCACACTCTATTCGATAGCGGAACGTAAACGTAAGTGGAGTAACTTGCAAGTGTACTACATACCTTGCACGTCTCCGGGGATTGCAGACGTAATGCTACGTTTATGCTATGTAAGTAACAAATATACAATAAATATGTACAAATACCTACATGCTTAACGGAGGAGCATACAGCTAAGAACAAGTACATACATAAATATAATAAAAAACGAACAATATCCTCATATATACATATGTACATCTAGTGCACTGTACACGGGTAAATAATATACCTATTATATACATTTAGTATTCAACACACAACGCACGCTTCGCCTCTAAAATCAACGCGTTTCGCATTCGTTTTTACAACAAAGCACCTACTTATTATTGCAAACAATATGGTAAATATACAAACGTATAATTATACACGCGACAGTAACACGTCTGTCTTATACGTTCCCAGGAAGTAAACTACAGAATCGATTTTGTTGAAATTACAATCTAGTGTACCTAAGATTCTACGGTGGAATTGGACACAGCCCGACTTCATTAGGATGTTTGTGTTCATAACTAACACCCTAATATATGGAAATAGTTAAATACAACTGAATAATGGAAATAATTTAGTTCGTCGCAAGGATTGTGCAGTTAGGGTATCTGGCAGAGCGCTAAGCAATCCCGACTTTTAACTGTAGGGCAAATACAATTGTGTATACTATATTATGTATTGTGTATATATTTAACAATGCCACAGTCAACCACGTTGCATTCAGTTGAGCGTAAAAATGTAGTAATTACCCTTGAAACAAAAATACAGTAAGGACATCCACCGGAAAATGCATAAAAACTGTAACAGCCGAAGCGTTCGGTTTTTTATATTCCAGACGACTAAGCAATATCACACCGTTTTATTTTTTTTTTTAGGAAAAATATCACGTTACTATGATTAATAATAAGCGGATTACACACTATTATTTCTTATCAGACAAACTACTGACGATTTTTAAGGAATTATTTAATAATATTATGTTAAAAAATAAACATAAAATTTCCAATATACTGTATAATAGAGGGGCAAGACTTATCAGTATTGATTGGAATTCGATTGGTTATTGGAACATCGTGTTGACCGATGATTCGTAATAAGATATTTAACGCGAAATGATAAGATAGTAAAACGATTTAAAGTACAAGTTCTCAACTACATCTTACTCCAATCTGGCTTTAACCAATGTTTCTGCCCCATGCGAGGCGAGTGAGTTCTAGACGACTGCCGCATTTACTAACTACCTACGTACAAAAAATACACAAATCTAAAAGAGTCCTTACAAGGTCCATTGGCAACAGATTTTCGCGGTTTAATGTAATAGGTATATCCAATTGACGTATATAGCTTTAGGTGTAAGAAGAAAGTTTTAATATATAACTAATAGGTAGGTACTGCAATTGGAACACAACGCATCCGTTTTTGATAGAACGATATTTTTGAACTGTACAATTCGTAATTAATAAATAGCAGGTACAAATACAACGCACCCATATTTCAAATTTCAATTGAAGTTTATACTGTTCGTAATGCAGGCAAGTTCATTATGAAAAAACGGCATTGTCAGTCAAGGTGAGCAAGAATTGACGCGGACAGTCTAACTGCCGTTGACCGCAGCGGCAATTTGACGCGATACTATGGAACGAAGACATGCTCAACTGCGGATTTCGGTTTTTGTTGAACATCATCTATCCTTGTAGGAAACCGTCTGCTGTTCAACTTGTTATCGATACCTATACCAATCTGACAGCAACCTGGTATTACCAGCCATAATCGAGCCTCTGTCCGTAACTTCTCTGCCTACTTCTTTCACACGTTTCTCCAGTTACGTTTATGTCCCACTATGGAATAGGGGTGAGCCTATTATCATACATCGGGTACAAATTCAGATTCCGAGCCATTACTGTCTATAAAATTTAATTTAGAAAAATCCGTTAGTACCCGACCCGAGGTTTGAACCCTAATCCCCGAAGAGGTAGGCAGAGGAATGTCGTACATTCCCATGTTCCACTGGCTATGCTGAGGTCCCACTATGGAATAGGTGGTGAGCCTACTGCCATATCTAATACGTAATATTTTTAGATAAATTACACCTGTCCACCTTTTTTAAATCTACACATAGCTTGTGGTATGGTAACCAAATAGCGGATAAACTACGCAGTATAGACACTTCACTATTTAGGTATACACGTAGATAGTTTTACACTACTTTAATTTAAAGTTGAAATTGTTGCATTCTTTTAAAATTACGTTTTCTCGTATAAAATATTTAATTATCGCCCTCGTTCTCCGTGTTATCTATTTTACGCCGTTTCTTGTAATGAAACATTTAAACATAGTAGTGGTCCATTGACGAATAATATTGTTTCATGAACTTGAGCTCATCGACGCCAATGGAACAAACACTTATAGAGTTTATGAACACTTGTGCGCTGTCATAATAACAGCGCAGTAAAAAGTTTATAGCTAGAATTGCGTTACATACGGCGCAATTTAAAACTCGAAATGTAATACTGATATCGTTAATGGATCACCAACGACAATTAGCGAAAGGTAAAAGAGGGATGCCATTGACTCACTAATTTATCGTTAACAGAGGTAAAGATGTACCTATATCTGTACAATGTGACAGAAGTGTTATGATGAAGCATCTATGAATCATAGTTGGAAAAGTATATTACCTACACACTATCGTATTAACAGCACTTCAACACAAGAGAATGATAAAAACCATATTGCTTACGATAATGTTTGTATGTGTACAAGGGCTGGTATTCAATTAGAAGTTAACACAATAATACAATGTTGGGCGATTGTTGCTGAATAGATGCAGTTGAGCACGTGGTAAAACAATTGAAAGTTCATAGAACAATCGCGGTAGAATATGCTTACCGTTCACCCGGGGAGGTACCGTAACCGCACCTATATTTACATTGAAGCAATTGTTATTATAGTACATTGTGCAACTAGTGCGATAAGTTGTCGATTGCTCACGAGAGCGAAGATGAACGCACGAGCGAAGC